>PVKS010004184.1:0-72500 GCA_004027875.1 Aplodontia rufa
GACACAGAGACACACAGAGACACACACACAGACACACACACAGACACGCATACAGGCACACAGACACAGACACACAGACACACACACACAGACACACAGAGACACACACACACACAGACACACAGGCACACACAGACACACACAGATACTCAAACACACACAGAGACACACAGACACACACACAGATACTCAAACACACACAGAGACACACAGACACACACACAGACACACAGAGACACACACAGACACACACACACAGACACAGACACACTCTGCAGTTGGGATGAAAAATATAATAGCAACGAAAAGAAAAGAAAAGAAAAAGAAGTGGGCCATCACGAAACACGGCAGTGGAATTGCTCAGGTGTACAGTATAAAATCATATGAGTTCACAGCAAGCACACATAGAGAACTTCTGGGCTATACAATAATGAAAGGTTCCAAAGCAGGAAAGTTTTCATTATAGGTTTCAGTATTTAGGCTTGTTTATTAAGTTTATAGACAAAAATCCTTGAAGATTTTGAAAACTTTAAAATGGCTTAATTATGAGCCCCTACATTTCCTTGCCTTTCCTATAAGAATTCCTGTTTAGATGAAAGATGGTTGCCAGCTTTATATTTCATCTGAACCATGATGCAAGCTGTGCTTTTGTTCCATCTGCAACCTCCACACTGAGGGGCCCTCTCCTCAGCTCTGTTTTCTTTCTCAGTCCTATCCTGTTTTCCCTGGTGTTTTTGTAGCAAAAGGGACAAGCCATGGCAGCATTATTATTATTATTATTATTATTATTGTTGTTGTTGTTGAAAAATACTGCAATAAAGGTAGGCCATGAATGTATTCTGGAGGCATGAGTTTATAAATGAGAACTGTTTTAAAAGATGCCTTTCTTGATGAATCCATCAGAGGTGTCTTGGTTTAAAAAAATACATCTCAGGGTGGAGTCTCCTTTTCTCCCAAGTACCTCTGATCCCAGTGTACAAATAATGTTTATATTCCAGTTCACAGAAAAAAAAAAGGAACGTGAAAATATTTCATTGAAAGCTGACAGCTTTAACGAACTTTAAAGGTTAACCCTGGTACTAGTTAGCATATCTACTCATGTCTCCATCAGTCTATTGAATTACTCAGCTGAACACGCACACAAAGCAAAACTTGAAAAAAAAATACCCAGAAAGCCAACATTAATAATTCATAAATACTGGAGGCTTGTGACTGACAATTTCCCCCTACTGTGTTGAAGTCTGTTAAGAACTGAATCTCGATAGCTCCTAAGTTACTTTAGAAACTCAGTGAGCAACCCCGTCCCAGAATGTTAATGTTTCTGTAAGTGGTTAGCTACTGAAACATATTGTGGATTTTCATCCCCTCAAGCACTTGTTCATGTTCCTTTGGATTAGTAGAAGGTACAGCTTTTCATGAGATGTTTAACTGACAGTTTTTATATTTGAATTTCACAAGCATCTACAGACCATAAAGAACTCCAAATTCAGCCTTAATCCTCTGTTGCAGAGGCAATCGGCATTTTTGAACAGATTCCAGATACCAATTATAGCATTAATGAGGGACGCTACACAATCACGTTGTGTGCTTGGGCGGGATTAGAAGTGATGCTGCTTCTGACAGGGCCGGGTTGCTTCAGAATTCGTCTTCCTTCCTCCCTGTACAGTCGATTGTATTTATTAAACCTTTCCATTGAAAAAAGAAGCTATCAACATCTTTACATATTAATCATTTTCCCAGGGAAATAAGGGGCAGTTTTACCACTGCTGCCTGACAATGAATTGATTTCAAGCTCTTGCAAAGGAAGAATAAAAATTCAGGCTTGATGCTGTTTGAAGGATTTAGCAAAGTGCTCCCATGGAGAACTAAGGAGACAGGAACTCCCTAGGTTCTCCTGTGGATGCCAATTGCTTCCCCACCTAGATTTGCTTCAAAAGGAGTTTCGAGGCTATGGGCTCTACCACTTGTTAATGATTAAGTTTCCTTTTGCGCTTCCTATTTCAGAGTTCTTAATTGATGTATCTGCCTTTGGCAGAAAGCAGTGGAGTTGTGCAGACAAGAGGTCTTAGACTTGGGAAATGGTCATTCCCATTCGAAGCTTTCTGTTGGCTCTCACAACTCAGCTTCTGGGTGTGAAACTATGTTGGTGTTCCAATGTTAAAAACCTCTGTGTAGCTTCCGAAATTGAGCTGCTAAAAACTGGTTTTCATTAGGGACAGTTAAAGAAATAACTGTCTTTGCCCTTGTTAGCAATGAGCTATTTCTTCAACTTACTTTATTTAATAAACAAAAACCTTAATACAAAATTGAATGACATAATCAGTCAAATACAATGGTATAGATGACCTGCCTTTTGTATGTGACAATGTAATCACTTTCTTATAAAAGGGAAGATTAACTAACACTTTATTTCCAAATACAAACTTAATGGCCATTGATTTGGACATAGTGTTTCTTCATTTACATGTACAGAATTATATCTTTCATTAGGAACCCTTTCAGTGCATTTTTATGGGATTTGTTATTCACTCTCTATGATTTACAGAGACTCACAAGACACGTGTTTCAATCATTATTACTTAGCTTGATAGTATCTTTGCAAAAATTGATCTTTGAAATTCAGAATACTCCTCTGCCCAATATGCATTCATTTGAGAAATTATTTGTCCTAATTTTTTTGTTTGAGAATTTGAAGCTGCTTATAAAACAGCAAGCCAAAATGAAAGTGACAAAAATAAATAAAATATCAGGAACAAATAAAAAGGTAAATGTAATTATATACATCATAAATTTCAAATATTGTTGCCATAACTGGCTTCCAAATTTGGCTTCAAGCCATTACAAAATTCCTAAAGGGTAGTGAGTGATATAATAAAAACTGACGTCAGTCACATTTTTATAACTAATAAAACTCCAAATTTCATATAGCTTGACGATGTGGTGCTATTTGATAAGAGCTAAAGGTAAACATCATTCTCTTAAGGATAACTTTAATATGTACCAAACACATAAGTTTCTGGTAGTTCAGCTCACTTCAATAATTCAAGTACCTAGAGAAGTTAATAGATTGCATAAATATTTTTGAAATGTTTTCTCTATATATTATAGTTATTTTGCAAAAGTGCCATTAACTTTCCTTCCCAAATTTATAAAATGTGTAAGAAAAAATATATAGCAACACAATAATGAAACATTTCATAATCTGTCTCTACGATTTCTCTTTCCTTTCCTGTACCCTACATTAACAACTTTTACATATTAGTACATTCCACAACATGAATGGTTAAAGTGTTAAATACAATGATTTAAAATTTGTCTTTAAATATTTTTAGTTGTGGGCTGTAGTGGTGGCTCAGAGGTTGCAGGGCTTCCTGGCATGCATGAGGACATGGGTTCAAATCCCAGCACCACATACATAAGGAAGTGTAGAGCAGTGAGGGCCACATGGAAAACTAAATAAAATTGATTCTCTTCTCTCTTTCTCTCCGCTCTCTCTCTCTTTCCTCTCTCACTGTTCCACTCTCTTTTTAGATGTCCAACTGAACTTAGGTTAAAGTATAGGAAATAACTGAAGCTCAGAACCAATGATAAGGAATGGAAGAGAAAACCAATGCTTTTTAGCTTCCTTTTTGCCTTGAAGGCATCTTATGAACGCTGTAAATGAGACTGTGGGTGGTAAAGGTCTATATATGAAGAACAGAAGACAAAGTCTTCGACCCACCCAAGAAAAATGGGATGGCAGATGAGCCCCTCCCTCTTGGCTGAATTCAACATTTAGTATCTTTTTTTTTTAGTAACATTCTCATTTAGTTTTTTTTTTTTTTTGGTACCAGGCATGGTACCAAGTGCTTAACCACTATGCCACATCCCCAGCCCATTCATTTATTTATTAATCTTGTTTTATTTTATTTTGAGACAGGGTCTTGCTCAGTTGCTAAGGGCTTTGCTAAATTGCTGAGGTTGGCCTTGAACTTATGTTCCTCTTGCTCCTGCCTCCTGAGCCACTGGGATTACAAGTGTGTGCCATCATGCCTAGCTCATTTGATCTCTTCAAAAGAAAAATCTGTGCTCTATGAGTAGACTCTAAACTGTTCTGATTTTAACAAGAAAAATAAAAAAGGAAAACAATGCCTTAGAAATTTAAACAAGAAAATGCATCCACTAATATGGCTGAAGAAACTCATTAGTTTAGATAAATTCTAGGTGGTCAGGATCATGCCATTAAACAAACAAACAAACAAACGAACAACATGATTTCTACTTGGAGAGATGCATTTTAAACATTAAATTAAAGAATTCTCTCATAGATGAGCCTTTGAGGAGCATGATCATATCAAATTTCAGTAAACACAGGAGGAAACAAGTTACCACTAGTGAATGTCAGCAGAAAAAAAAATAACACAAAAACACAGAGCAGAACCTGACTCCCAACTTGTGAAGATACAGGAATTTTGTTTTGATCGCAAACATTCAAAAATATTCATCTTTAAAAGAAATAACGACATGAAGATAAGCATAATCAAAGAATGAGAACTCATAGAAGAAGATCATGCAAAAGGAAAACAGAACCAACAAAATTTCTTTCTTTCTTTTTTTTTTTTTTAGAGAGAGGGACAGTGAGAGAGACAGAGAAAGAGAGAAACAACTTTTATTTAGTTTTTCACATGGCCTTAGTTGCTCCAACACTCAGTTGTGTACGTGGTGCTGGGGTTTGAACCTGGGTCCTCGTGGTTGCCAGGCAAACGCCGAAACCACTGAGCCACCGCTCCAGCCCCCAACAAATTTCTGGCAATGAAAAATATACTCATCATGATTAACAACACACAAGGGATAGTGAAGTCAGAATGTTAGAGCTGAAATGAAAGTTAGTGAACTGGAAAGAGATCTGAACAAAATTTCCACAAGTGTAAACCAGAAAGACCAAAACATGGGAATTATGAAATGGAGTTTGAGTTGTTGAAGTTAGGGTAAAAAGTTCTAACACATGTTTAATCAAAGGGGCAGAATAAAAAATAGACCAAATAGTGAAGAATTAATAGAGAGATAATAGCTGAGACGATCCCAATTTTTAAAAAAAATTTTATTAAGGAGTTGAGCTATTGTACAATCATAAATCCATATAAAGTAACAATATGATATGCATTTGCTCCTAAAACAGTTACCCCCATGTCACCCACACCCCAGTCTCTTGATTCTTCTATATTTCACCCCTATGAGAGAATATCCCAATTGGAATTGATGTAAGAAAACTATCTTCAAAAATTTAACCAAAATAAATCCAAAAGAGGATGAATAGAAAGAAATACTAAGTTTTCACTTTGGGCTATAGTGGAATACTATGGAGACCGTGAAGGCTAGAACTTTTACATGTTACCTACAACTTCTCAAAGAGAAGCAGCCCCTTTCAGAGACTCCACCCAAGGGAAGGAGGAAAGTAGGAGAAGCTGGGAGAGAGAAAGGGAATGAAGAAGAAGAATAAGAAGAAGGAGGTGGAAGAGGAGGAGGAGGAGGAGAATGAGAAGGAGAAGGAGAAGGAGAACAGAGAGAAGAAGAAGAAAGAGGAGGAGGAGGAGGAAGAGGAGGAGGAGGAGGAGGTAGAAGAGGAGGAGGAGGGGAGAAAGACAGGCTTCTTTACTGTCATATCAGAGACCATCTTGCTGGATCTGAGTGAAATCTCTTGTCAAGGGAGCTTGGAAATAATGCAAGCAGAGAAAAGAAGAGAAATGGATTTGAGAGCAAATAAACAAAAAGAAACAAAATACATAAACAAAAACTGCCTGATAATCATGGTTTCCAAAAGACAAGCATGAGTTCAGAAATAGATAATTAGGTCCAAATCAGAAAATGTGAAGGTACAGTTGGGTTGGTTAGAGCATGTAAATACTAAAAAATAATAACTGATTGTTTTCGTAAGTGCTGGAAATTGAACCCAGGGCCTCATGTGTGCTAGGCAAGCATTCTACTGCTGAGCTGTATCCCCAGTTCTTAATGATTAATTAAGATACCAGTCTTCTTTTTTATTATTTGGGTGAATCTATTCCATATTAAATGAATCAAAAAATTTCACTTAGGGAACAGGATAATTATTAAAGATATTTTAGTATTATTTTATTTAACTTTAAAATTTTTTATTTGGTTTTTATTTTAGACTATTTTATACTATTTAGATAGTATTTGGAATTATATTTATATATTTTAAAATACAATTTCCAAATTAAATTTGGAATGTAAATATAATTAGGAAACTATAAGGCCATTCACATGTCTATCTGAATATATATCTTAAAGTGTAACAATAAGAAGAATAGTTAGTGTTGCCCATGCATTGTCTATAATTCTTGACTCTTATTCAATCTTCAAATTGTTGTTATGAGCTGAGGAAAAGGAAAAATTCCAACAAACTCCAAACTGGTTCCAAGAATACCTTTCCTTTTTAGCCAGTGTTACATTTTTCACAGGATGGGGGAAAAAGCTTTAGTGGTTGCATGCTGTTCTCTGGTAATACATTTTAGTAATGCAAGAGCTTAGTTGGCTGGGTAACTTGATTACTCTGGAGGGCATGCTATTAGCAGAGTGGGAAGGAATCAGAAGAAAAAAGTAATTTACATTAAGGCCACAGACATGCCATACAATACAATTATTTCAGTTTTTATATCCAAAAAGCTATTATCCTTTTTTTTTAACACTGTGGTATTCTGGTAAGGGGCTTTATGAGAGGTAAAAAAAAAAAAAAAACGTATGCTAGCCCAGAAAAGCCCAAGAAATTGTTTTATGAATGAAAAAGAACTGATGTTGGGAATAATTCCATATAGATTTTTCTTTTAGCCTTTCTAATGAATTGTGGTTATCCATGGATAATCAATTCACTACTTTTTACCTTAGTTTCCATGTGGAAATGATCATTTCAGTTTTTATTACAGAAATGCTGTATGCAGGAAGGATACAATCTATATAGAGTATTTTGTGAACCTGAGAGAAAAGTATAGTGTCGTTCAAAATCATCACATGAACTCTCGTGAAATGTTATTCACTTACACACCCTGGAGGAACACCCTGGAGTTGATATTAGTCAGGACAGGTCAGGCTATGCTGTAGTAACAAATTAATCCCCATATTTTGGTGCATGAACAGAACAAATAGATTTAACTTTTATTCATTCAATATATCCTACAGTGGGAGGCTTTGCTGCAAACACTTAGGTCCAGACTGAAGCAGCCTGACCATCATGTGTTGCTGTCATCTCAGAAACATGGTTTTCAGGTTCTGCAGGAAAGAGGGAGCATAAGGCATTCATACTCACTTTAAAGTGTCTTGACCAGAAATGGCACATAGCACTTTCACTCAGCATCCATTGGCTGAAGCAGTCATGTGACTGCACATACCCCCAAGGGATCTAGAAAGTGTAGTTCCTGTGCCTGGAAGGAAACAGAAATGGCAAATAGGCGAATAGCTGGAATCATGGAATAGCTTGTTGGAATTCAGTAATTGAAATATGCTAAGGTATTCATCAAAAGCTTATTAATTTTCTCAAGTGCATTACCACAATGGTGCTTTTATGTCATTTCATTATTGTCTTGCTTCTAATTGGTAGGTGGCCAACTGTCTAGGTTTTAAGATGAGGTATTACCATAGTCTCAAATTCTAACCTCAAATATCAAATTCTGAACTGACCGCAAAGCTGCTCACAGAGTTTGTATCAAACGGTGATCTTCTCCTTCCATCAGGAAATCCTTAAATAGTTTCTTTTTCCTTCAAGGAGCCTGCTGTGGTGTTCTGGCTAGAGAGAATAGGACCAGGGCCAAGTAGGATCTTGAAATTCAAGATAGAGACATCTGGTCTGAGTTTGCTGAGCAGCTTATTGTATCCTACATTAATCTAGGCACTGTGATGTAGAAATTTTATTGTATAGGCAAGTAAAAGAGATAGTTGATGTTAAAGAGCCTAGTATAATTCCTGACATGCCTATAGTATGTGCTTAATAAATGCACTCACGCTTCTTTTGCAAAGGAAGTCAAAATTGCAAGTACTCTGCTATATGAGAAATATTATTCAGTGGGATTCTCAGGTGATGATACACCTCCTACTCCAGTGCTTCTTTCTATTTGATCTGGTTTACAATGATGGAGCTATTAGAACTTCTGTTCAAAGGTAGGGCTTTAGAACAAGCCATGCTTTGGAAACACAGTACTGAACAAAACGACCAAAGTTCCCATTCGTGCTTCCATGATGTAGGTATGGTGCTGCAATGGTGGCAGAGAGCAGAGGAAAAGACTGAACAAGTGAAATATCTGTGAGAGGGGCTAAGGAGAGAAGTAAAAGAGAGTGATATATGGAGAATAAGGAGTTACTGCAGACAGGTGGCATAGCAGCTTGGGTTCTAGGCAGGAAAACAGCCCATACAAGTATTCCAGGAATAAGGACTGTGTGAATGTGAGAGAAGCCAGAGTGAAGGCCTGGGAACCTTCTTTTCTGGAAGCAGAAAAGCAGTCCATGCACTTTTTCTTGGAAAACCAGAAGCTCAAAGCAAAGTTTAAGAAGTAGCATAGGGCTAGCTCTCAAAGTAGGACAGTCAAGTTTGTCCATGAAAGTCACATAGTTGGCTTCTCATAACCTCCCAGGAATAATGACTTCTGCCTTCCAAACCTTGCTCAGACTTTTCTCCTTGATAAACCCTAATCCAGAATCAAAGAAAAGGGGTTCCAGGAAACACAGTTCCCAGCCTTTGATGGGAGTGTTGGTTTGGGGTTGAGCTAACAGGAGACAATTTAGCACCAATGATAAGGATGACATTTATACTGCGCTCTGAATAACAAAAAGGGGTCAGCTTTCCGAAGATCATAGGGAAGAACATTCCAATGTATACAATAGCCAGTATGAAGGCCAAGGAGCTGGAAGGAGCTTGTGTTTTCCAGACATATCAAGGAGGTCTGTGCGACTGGAGCTGTGTGTGACAAGCAGTGTGAGAGAGAAAGTGTTGAATCCTGTGGCGCAGCAGCCTACCGTAGGTCCATTAAGGGTCGTTGTGCCTGACTGGCTTGTGCCTGAGCCCTGTGGGTAACATGTGTGGGCAAAAAGCTGACAGGGCGGCGGAGAGAAGGGATCAGTGGATCTAGGGACTCCAGGTTTCTGCTAAAGTATTCGGTCAGTGGAGAGAGAGATGAGCAGGGAGAGGGGCATTCTCCATAGTGACTGGAGCCTGGAGAAAACGATGCGTGGGACCATTGAGAGATATTTCCTTTTGGAGGGACATCAACATTTATAAGGGTAAAAGGTCACCACATCAGAAGGGACGGGCTCTACAGTGGGTTTGAGTTGTCAGCTGATAGCTGACAGATTCAGAAACAAATATGAGACCCACACACCTCTCCACCCATAAATAATAGGGTGCTCTGTAGGGCAAAACTTTGAGAGGGGACAGAAGGTCCAGTGAAGTATGTGGGTCAATAAAGTTCGGGTAACCCTATTGTCCTTGGAGCCTGGGTCAAAGCCATGCGGAACCTCAGGTTTCACTGATTATTAGGTCTTTATTTGAATGTATTTGGAAAATTACGGTCTGTCATTTTCCTTTGGGGAATTCCTACGGTGATTTTTATCCCCAGTGAGTGTGCTGCTTCATCGAAACAACTGGGCTGCTTGTGATGTTTATCAGTCATGCGTTCAAGCTGAAAAGCTATAGTTGTTGTTGTTGTTTTTATATCAGTTCTTTCACAGAAACACTGGCCAAAATTAATTGAAGGCAGATTGACTTGAGCCCTGTAGTGACATCTCTGTGATAAAAAAATGATTCTAATGCTCTCTCTCTCTTTTTTATTTTTAAAGAGGGACAGTGAGAGAGAGAGAGAAAGAGAGAGAGAGAGAGGAGGGACAGAGAGAGAGAAAGAGGGAAACAATTTTCATTTAGTTTTTCATGTGGCTTTTGTTGCTCCGAGACCTCGCTGTGTACGTGGTGCTTGGGTTCGAACTCGAGTACTCGCATGTGCCCGCAAGCGCTGTAACTGCCGAGCCACCGCCCCAGCCCTCTAACGCTCTCTTAATATCTCTCCTTCACATTCTGGAACACCGGCTGGAAAGCCAGTTGGCAGCCACTGTGCTTGAGCCCCGCTACCCACGGTGGTAACTGTTCACCAATGCTCCTCGCCTCAGCTACCTTACCTCTCACTCTCACTTGTGCACTTGGCCTACTGGTGCTCCCAAATAAACTACTTGCACACAGATCTTAGTCTCCTTGTCACTTTCTGGGAAAGCTCAACTAAAGATAAAAATCACAGCTAAATTTACTAAGGGTGTGGTAGGTGCCAGCTTCTGTAGGATTCTCATCTTATTGCTGAAACAATCCTGTGGAGCATTTCACCATTGTTATTATCTTCATTTCGCCTATGATGCTTCCACAAGGTACCAGGTGGTAAGGTAACTTACTTACGGTCACCCAGCAAGGAAACGGCAGAGTCCCAAATCCATGGGACCCTCGCCTCACTTCCTTCTTGTCCGTCTTTTACCGATTTCTGATAAACTTTGTTCCTTTTGGCATTTCGTAAGGAAAATATTTAATCTCTCTGTCATCCTACTTTCTAAAAATTGCTTCTCCCATACGCTTCCTTTCTCATTATAATATATAATAATATGGTGCCGTTTTTATAAAATTCTCCTAATCTGAGAACTTCTCTAGAAGCACATATTACCACTGATGGTAATAACAGGCCACCAGCCTTACCAACATCTTAATGTTCCTCACATTTCCCAAAGAATGACTTGATTGATGTATTTCCCCCAAGCACTTGAGACTTGTCTTCCTCTGTGTGAAAGGCTGAGGCTTTGAGCCCAAGGCTTGTTCTTTGGAGAGCAATGATTGTGAGCAGGAGGATATGTGTGATGCATTTAGATTGCAATGCCTGTGGGATTTTTTTTTTTCTTATTACAGCTCCTATATTTGCTCTTTGGGTTCAATCCCAAAATAGCCCACTTTCCTTCACTACACAACTAGATTTTTTCTTTCATAGTCCCTAGGGCAACAGTGATGTGTCTATCTGTCATGGCAAAGTGAGATCAGTCATGGAAAGCCAGAGGGCTAGAGTTGAGTTTATGTTTATATGGCCTGGATGAATCCTGTGCTCCTCTCTCTCTCCCTCTCTCTCTCCCTCTGTTTCTGTCTTTCCTTTTATGTATGTGATTCAAATTTTGCTTCCATGTTTGTCTTAGGGTTTGTTTGATTGCAATATTAAAGAATCTTGAGTTGTAAGTACAATTGTTATGAATTTGGTCATAGAGATGGACTTCGTGGGTCCCCTCTCTCCCATCTTTTTGCTGTATCATTCCTTTCTACTTCTCTGTTTCTGCTTTGACCTCTTTTCTTTCTATCTGCTGCTGTTCCTGCTTACTCGTATGATTGTCCATGACAGTGTACATTTTTTTGACTGTCCAGCCCAGCTTCCTACAACTAAATGAATCGGTTTCTGTGTTCTGCTTCCCCATTCCTGGGAGAGCGATTAGGATTTACCTAGCTGAAGCCAAGACACCACCTCCAGTACAATTGGTAGCAATCGTGCTGTTTATTCAACAAGAGTAGCGAGACTGGGAAGAATCTCTCTGAAGGAGCTAAACTGACCTCCCAGTTGGCTAAAATGCTCTCATTTTATGTAGATATATATAGTTTATGTGTACTGAAGGCTAACAAATTCATCAGATTTTGTAATAAGCATCATTTTATTTAATCCTTACAATTACCCAGAGTTGCAGGTATAATTATCCCCATTTTGCAGACAAGGATCTATGGCTTTTTCAAGGTGAGAAGGCTGAATAATGTTGGATTTTTGTAAAGGACCTGAGGTGGCTCTGCCTCCAGGCTTAGTGCCCTTTCTATATTGACAAAGCTAAGTAGAAGGACTCACGAGTAAACCGATTTCAATGCAAGAAGCGTACGTGGTGGATGTCACTGCTTTCTCATGGAGAAAGGAGTGGAGTGCACAGAGCACATTTTTATGTTTTAGCTCCAGCAGGTCAGCCCAGCCCACCGAAGGTGAAGCCTGCCTGCTGAGACATAACGATATTTCAAGATGATGAGCAAGAAAGCCCTGTCCATCCCAGGGCAGAACTCCCTGGGGACGAGGCTCAAAGAGAAATGAAAAGAGAGTAAGTGAATCATGAAGCCTTCAGAGCGCAGTTGAGCACTAGAGCTAGGCATTTACAGAGAGGGGCAGAGTGGGCTGGAGACAACCGAGGGAGCATTCAGAAAACGATTACACACCGGCATGAATCCAGGCTTCCCGGAGCAAGAGCAGTTTCCTACAGAAGGATTTTAGACGTTCTCCCATTTGCAGGGACCTGCCTGTGGAGTCCATTCACTCACTCACTAATCTGGTGGCTTCTGTGATCAGGGACTGTTCCTGAGTTCCTATTCAGATTGCTTCAAAGTGTGCTGCTTCTGTTTCCACTTGTGGTTTTGGTATGGAGTATACTGCCCCTGCCTGCCTTTCCTTCCTCCTGCCAGCTTTAATTAGACATTACTTGTATATATTCTAGAGTTATGTTTTATTATTCCTTACACCAACATATCTATCATACTTTATATTCTTGCAATGTGTGTTACCTATTTCTATGATGCTGGAGGAAAAGTGTTAGAGAAGTAACCGTGGAGGGAAAATACGCAATTCATTCAAAGTGTTAGTTGATGTCAGTAGCTTTATCTGCGTACTGGCCAGGGGTATTACTGATTCCTAGGGTTTCCTCATGATTTGGAACCTTAACTGAAATAAATGCTGTTTGGATGGAGAAACCCTGACTGTCATTCCCAGTTCCACTTGAAGGAGGATGACTTTGACTTACATAGCTTAAAGCTCAATAAGAACCAAACAAGTAGGGGGAAAATCCTCTGAAAGGCTTGCAAAGTACCGTGCAGGAAACTATGGATGGAGCCAGAGAGGAAGCTCAGTTATTGAGCACGCTCTGTGATCCATGTGTCCTAAAGGAGGTCTCTTGCCTATACACGTTCCCTTTTTATAATATATATATATGTATATGTATATATATATATATATATATATATATATATTTATAATCTGATTAAAGATATCTGTGAAAGGGGAAATATGGAAATATGACTCCCAGGACTCCTGCAGCATGCCTGAAATTTCTAGGAGTTGGAAGAACTAAGGATCTCTTTACTGAGGTGTAAGGTAAATGCTTAGGGAGGTAGGGCACAATGCTGCCTTATAATATTTGCAATTAAGTGGTTTTGTTGTACAAATAAGCCCTTGAATTAAGACTAATAGCAACAACATAGCCAATGTTATAATAATATGTGTAATATATAGTAATATATAACAGCACTATTGTAGGTCCTCTACTCCATTTAACTCTCACAACATCTCTGTGAAATACATATTATTTTGATTTTATAAATGAGAGCAATGAAATAGGTTAAGTGACCATTAGCAGGATGCACAGCTTCTAAGTGTGATAAAAGGATTTACATGTAGATAGCCAAGCCCTCAGTACTGCTGCACAATTATTAAAAGTCTGAAGCAAGTTATATCTATGTAGTTAGTGACAAAATACCAAGAGATCAACATCAGTAGGCTTCAGTTTCACTACATGTTGTGGTCTGGATATTAGGTGTCCCCCACAAGCTCTTGTGTTAATGCAGGACTATTCAAAAGCAATGATTAGATCATGAGAGCTGTAATCTAATCAATCAGTCCATCCTCCTTCGAATGGACTGTGTGGTGACTATGGGCAGGTGAGGCGTGGATAGAGGAGGTGGTCACTAGGGTCATGCCCTGGAAGGTGCATTTTCCCTGTAGCCCCTCCCCATCATTCTGTTTTCTTTCTGGCTGCTATGTGTTAAGAAGCTTTGCCAAGCTCTTTTGTCAAGATGCTCTAATTTGCCTTTGGCCCAGAGCAATTCATGGACTGAATCTTTGAAACTGTGAGCCAAAATAAACTTTTCCTTCTCTACGTCGCCCTTTTCAAATATTTTTGTCACAATGATGAAAAGGTGACCAACACAGTACAAGTGTTGTGAATCGATAGATAAATGTCCTTGAGCACTTCCTTCTCTGAGCTTCACTTCCTTCATTTGTGAAATGAACATAGACATATTAATAATTTCCTGCATAATTTAGTATTTATGGTCTAACTATTTCTTGTGTCAGTTCTTATTATACCTTGGATGTAGCCCAGAGATTCTGACTAGTATACCCTATAATGGGGGATAAGTTTAGGAAAAAATCAAAATCAAGGAATATTTTCATATGGAATAAGGTATGTTTAATGATCATCACATTGTGCGTCTTTATTGCTAGTGGAGTTATTAGAGAATAATTGCACACATACAAATTGAAACAAAGACATTGAGAAGTTAGGAGGATTTTGAACCTCAGAAAACCAAAATTCACAAAGGATTTGTTGTGGCTCAAAGAATGGAGGGGCTTCCAGGTGAGTGGGTACAGCGGTTCAACAATATCATCAAGGACCAGGTTCTTTCTCTCTGCTCTGAAGTCCACAAGACCATCTTCATCCTAAAGGTGATTTTCTTTGTGGCCTTAAGATGTAGCAGTTAGGCAACGGTATCACTAATTCTTGTCTATGTATAGACAAAGTGACATTGCAGGAAACTCTTCTAGAAACGGAAAAAGGAACTTTGTCACACTTTTCTCCTTGGCCTTCAGCTTTGTTACACACCCATTCCTATCATCACCATCAGGGAGTACGGAAAACTCTGGGCCCAAATGTTGATTCTCAGCATTTCATGTGTATTACAATCCCATGGGAGCTTTTCCAAGCTACTAAAATTTGGGCCCCTCCCAGGCCAAGAAAGTCTGAATCTCTGAGCATGGGGCCCTAATAACAGGATGTTTTAAGCGCTCCCCAGTTGTCTCTAAATGAGACACAATTTGAGAAGCACTAGCTTTGAGTAATCAGCATTCATCCTTTGACCTGGAAATGAGAGCAGCTTCCACTGGATATGGAAAAGTCATGAATTCAGAATAAAATTAGGGTTTTTTATTAGGAAAGTGGAAGTGGGGAATAATAGATGTTTGCTTTGATAGGCACAAATATCATTTACTCTACAAGGGATTTAGTAGTTACTATTTTTAAGGTTTATAGGCACCTGCTCCTCTAGCTTATCATTCCCAAGTTTTCAGTTCTGTGCACATAAAAGTTATTTCAAAATCACCTTAAATAGTCCATACATGGCATATTTGTTGCTCAATTTAAGTTTTTATAGGTGTTCCACATCTGGGACAATAGAACAAAATGGGTTAATACAATCACCAGATGAGCAAGCTGTAATATTTGCTTGTTTGCTGTCCTAGTTTGCTGCAAGTTTCCACCCAGTTTGATCAATGCTTGTGCTCTACTAGTTTATAAATATTTTTAAAATTTCCATACCAAAGAATAGAATGACTTCATAGTTTATTATTCAAGTTAAACCACTTTTGATCATGAAAAGAAGCATCACGTTTTAAAGATATTACTCTAGAATATCAGGAATAAACTTGGACCTTTCTGGGCAAAACATGTCATCAGTCTCTTTAGCATGTATTACGTGTAGTAAAGAATTTGCTCTTGTTCAAAGAGTTAGTCTTTTCTTCAGTTTTAAGAAGATGTCCTACCTGATTGGAATGTCCACTTTGGCCAGATACTGGCCACACTGAATCTCAGGAAGAGGATGGCCTTACTTGATGACCTTGTGGTAGGGGCTGGCCATATCAGAAAGACCAATTATGTGATTTAAGGTGGGACTTTGGAACACAGGGCAACCATTCCCCTTGATTCTGAATTCAGTATTACAGGCAATCAATCATTCAATCAATGGTGCCTGTATCATGAAGCCCCAATAAAAACTCTAAACTCTGGTAATTAGGCAACCTTCCTTGTTTGGCAATACTGTATGTATATTGTCATAAAGTGATGCCAGGAGAGTAATGTTTCCCAAGGACAGTGCTGGCTTCACAGACTCTGTCCTAAGAATTTCTTCCTTTGGCCAATGATCTGTATCCTTTCCCAATAAAAAAAATCATAACAGTAAGTATAATAGCTTTCAGGGAGTCCTGTGCATTCTTCTATTGAATTATGAGGCAGGCAGAGGTTTAACGTGAACCATTGCCCTAAGCCCTGGTTTTCAAAGTATCTTCCCATTCATGGGCATCTTGATTTTTGGTTGGATGGTTTTGGGGGGCAATGCTTGGCTTTTTGTTTTGTTTTAGTGGTACTGGAGATTAAACCCAGGGCCTCACACATGCCAGGCAAGCGCTCTGCCAGTGAACCACATTCTCAGAAAATTCCTGGGCAGTTATTTTTCTTTTTCTCTTTTTTAGTATATCATAATTATACATAATAGCGGGATTTATTGACACAATATAACAATATAATTTGTTCAGTTTTGTTCCCAGGAATTCACCTTTCCTTTCCCTAATGCTTCCTCCTGGCTCCATTTCTCTGTTCTACTAGTCTTCTTTCAGTTTTCATTAGATTCCTCCTCACTATCTTTTCTCCATCTTTTCTTCTATTGGGCATTCACATATGAAAAAAAAAACATACAAACCTTGACTTTCTGAATTTGACTTATTTTGTTTAACATAATGCTTTCAAGTTCCATCCATTTTCCAGCAAATGATATAATTTCATTCTTCTTTATGGGCAAATAAAACTCCATTGTGTAAATAGGCCACATTTTCTTTACCCAATCATCCATTGATAGACACCTAGGCTGGTTCCATAATTTGGCTATGGTGAATTATACTGCCATAAACATGGGTGTATCTCAATAGCATGCTGACTTTAGTTCTTTACGATACATTCCAAGGAGTGGTATAGCTGAGTCATATGGTGGTTCCATTCCTAGTCTCCTGAGAAACCTCCATACTGATTTTTATAGTGGTTGTACTCATTTACAATGCCCTTAACACTGAAAAAGTGTTCCTTTCCCCTCATATCCTCTCTGGGACATATGTTTATTTGTATTCTTGATGGCTGCAATTCCTGGGCATTTCATAACACCCATGCAAAGGCGGATGAGACTTGAAGCTCACAAAGTGACAAAAACATCATGAGGTTCATGATTCAGTCTGCTGGAACAGGAACAGATTAACAAGAGAAAATCACAGACATTTATTTAACATAAATTTTACATTAACGAAGAGTCAAATAAATGGGGAAACTGTGATTTTTACGGATAGTAATGGGGAAATATGATTGAAGGGCAAAAAGGTATGATCTCATGGTAATTGATGCAGCAAGGCCTGTTTGTTTTGATTCTTCTTGGCATCTATGTGTGATGTTTTCCTTCTGGATGTGAGAAAGGCATCTTTCACATGAGAGTCTTTAAGAGAGAAGAGAGAAGGTCAGAGAGTGACCTTCCTAGGTCTTATAACCTGTTTCAGAGAAGGAGGGAGGGAAATCCTAGTTTACATTACCCACTTTAGGAGGAGGGGTACAAAGGAAGGTCAGAAATATCTCCCTACTTCTGCAGTTTTCTCAGTTGCCAAGGTGCTATATTTTGGGATGATATTTTCTGTACACCATCAATTTTAATATTTGCTCCCTGACATAGAGATCTATGACATTTGTAATTTCCTGAATGACAGGGTTATCTTTTGTTCTAATGAGGTGATTCTTTGTAGGCTCCTGGTAAGTTTTAGAATGAGGACTGGTTGCCTGAAGAACCAACCATATGATTAGAGGGCTGGAAATCACAGACCCACTGACTGATCTCTAGGGAGGAAATAGGGGATGAAGTTTGAGTGGATCACTAATGGTCAATCGTGCCTATATGATGACTGTCATAAAAACTCAAAAGGACAGGGTTTGAAGAGCTCCCAGATTGCTGAATGCTTGGAGGTGCTAGAAGGGTGCAGCACTCTGAGAGGAATGGAAGCTCACATCCCCCTGGCCATGCTTCTCCCCATGCCTCTGTTCCATCTGACTGTTTATTGTATTTTTTATAATAGCCCTCATATAAACTGAAAAACTTAAAGAAAATGGTTCCCTCAATTTTGTGAGCTGCTCGAGCAAATTAATCAAATCTAAGGAACATGGGTCGTAGGAATGTCCAATTTATAACTGGTCAGAATTACTGGAGGCCCAGACTTGCAATCAGCATCTGAAGTGGGGGAAATCTTGAGAGACTGAGTCCTCAATCTGTGGGTCTTCCACTGTCTCCAGATAGACAATATTGGAATTTCACTAAATTATGGAATACTCTTTGGATATATATACTGGATATATATATCCACCTGTGACCATTGCATTGAGAGTGGAAAGTGGAGTGTGAGAGAAGTAAAAACGCTTTGAGTTTTCCTACATCCTACAGAATGTAATGTGCCACATTAATAAGGATACTTTTATTATTTTTATTAAGATTCAGAGATTTGAGTATTCAGAACTGAAGTCAGCATTCTAGGGAACTTGGTAGTGCAAAAAAAAAAGAAGGAAGAATGGAAAGAAAGAAATTTAAAAAATTAAGAAAGGAAGGTAGAAGAAAGAAGAAGAAAGGAAGAAAAAATTTAAAATACAGTATCTGCAACTGCTATTGGGTTTAGTAGGCTTAGTCCTGTGAAATTGTGGGTAAAATAGGCTTATTTTACTTCATCATTGACAGCTGCAGTGTATCTTCAAGTAATTTTGTCATCAATAATAAATACTGTTATATTGCCTGATCTATTATATATTTATGTTCTTTCATTTCCTTTACACCCTATTATGAGCTTGCCTTGAGTTGAAGTCTCTTCCTTTGCTTCATTCTCTTCTCTCATTAAGTGTTGTAGAGAAGCCAATGCCTTTCTGAACTCTGCTGCTTTGTGTGTAGCATGTGTTTGTGTGTGGTGGCTATTTCTGTGCATCTGTTTGCTCACATGTTTGAATACTGGAGAGATATTTTCATTGGAAAAAATGAAAAATCATGTTGGCATTTGTCCAGGTTTTTTTTTCTTTTTTTCATTGAAATTTCTTTTCTTGTTGGCAAAATTTTAGTCTTCAAACTAACTTTTTCAGGCATAAAATTTTTTCTTCTATTCTTTCAACCATTGCTTCTGTGATTTCCATATTATTTTTCTTAGACTCCCTTTTGAACTTTATCAAATGTCTTACATTTGCCTTCCATGTTGCTCAGTTTTCCATAACCATTTAAATCTCTTCATTGACTTTGCCTGAGTTTGGAGATAATTTCTAGAATTTTTCTACTTCTTTAAAAATTTCAGTTTTTAAGATAATTAACTTGTTAGCCAGTCTCCATTGATTTTATTAGGCTTGGTGTATATGTTTTCCATCTCTGTGTCTGATATAGTTTCATAGAGACAGTTCTTTTGACTCTTGCTAAAATCACATAGTATAGAAGTTCTAAGGTACTTTCCTGTTCCTTGCAGTAAATTTATTATTTTATAGAAAGACATTTGCTCTGAATTCTCATGGCAATACCTTTCCTTTGAACTTCTGTATCTTTTTTTGTGTGCCTTGTACATTTTTTTTCCTCTTAGCTGTTCAGTCTTGCAAAGGAATACTTAGGTTTGTCAGGGATTGGGAATTGAGAAGGGTTCTGTCAGGAGTGCAGTAGGAAGCATTATTTGAAATTTTTATGCCCACATGGAGGGTAAAGAACAGTATTTGGTTTCATTTTGCCAGTTCAAAGATCCTCCAGACTATGGGGAATGAGGATAGAGCAGAAGACAGAGACAAAATTGGAGAAGAGAATAAGAAGCAGTTACACCTGGGACTTTGCCCAGAATTTTTATTTTTGTGTTTGGCATACATTCAGGATTGGGTGCGAGAGGGCCCCTGCTATTACCTGGCAAAGTCACACTCTTAAAGATCTCATGATCATTGCCCCCACTCTTCACCAAATGTGATTGTCAGGACCAATTTTAGCAAGAGGAGTGGCACCACGCAGGTTGCAGGCTTGACACAGCATACATGAGAAGTGCTTTAGGTGTCAGTGATGGGAGGCAGATTTCTACTACCTGGCCTCCTCACCTTTCATAGCCTCCTCACCCACTGTTATCCCACCTCCTTCTTTATCTCCAGCCTTTACATTCGTTACTAAAGTAGACTACAAGTCAGCATCTGGTTATATAAAGACAGAAAGGATGAGACCCTGCTGAGAAGGGCAGCTCAGCTAGAGTTCAAGAACATGGGAAGTTTGGTTGTTCACTGGTTTTGCTTTAGGACATTTTCCTGGGTCCCATCTTAGGCATTCAACCTTAGAACCTTTGGAGGGAGAGGTAGAAATTTGTAGTTTCACAAAGTTCTGAAGTTGCTTGAAAGACTGCTGGCCTCCGGAACTTGGACAGTTATTTGCAAATCATGAGTCTCAGAACAAGCCATGAAAAGAAAACATGTCAATGTGTCTTTCTAACATTTTTTGAGCACCTATTTTATGCGAATTTCTCTGGTATGACTATGCTGTTGTAGGTTAGAAGGGAGTAGGCGAGGTGGAATGTACAACCTAATTAGGCAGAGAAGACTTGGTGAAAGTAGCTGGTGTTAACCCAGTGCTTAGCACGCCACAGGAACTTCTCTAAGCACCTTACACACATTCGCTGGGATCAGCCCACTATACCCCTCAGACTGAGAAACTATCATTTTCCTTCTTCAACCATGGGGAAATAGAGTCTTAAAAAGGGTTAGAGAGCTTGTCAGTATCACACAGGTGGCAAGTGGCAGGGTTAAACTGAACATGTAAAGTTTGTTTTTAGGCTGCATTTAAAACAATATCCATTGGCTCCCACAGAAGGAGATAATAGGATTATTTGTCTGTGGTTAGGACAAGTGGGGGTTCAGATTCCAAGTACTCTATCTGTCCAGAGGGGTGATGCGTCAGAGAGAAAGCAGTCGTACTGGGATTGGGGATCTTCAGGTCAGAGATCGTGTGGACACACTGCAGTGACCAGGTGGCCACTTGGGTCCTGTTGTTCACATGCCCTGAACATACACTTTCCTCCTCCTCCTCGGCTTGCCATGTGCAGCCAGCATTGATGGATGCTCTACGTACTTGTGTTTGCAGGAAGCCTGAATGCTCCCTTGTCTGTTTTTAAGCTGTTTGCCTATGACAGAGTATGAATAACAAGATCAGAAACATCTCCAATACAACTTTAGAGGACCTGTGTGTCATTTTGTTACTTTTCCCTTTCTCTCTAGGAGAATAAAGATTGGCTGCTGGCTCTGATAGTCTCCAAGAAGTATGATAGGGCCATTTACTAATCTTGGAGATAATTTCTCCAAGTAGATTTCCAAACATTTTTTTACAAACTTAATGTAAACATCTTATAAATGCATAAATACAACAGTCACATTCAAGGTCACTTCAGAGCAAAAGATGTTTTGAACCTTCATTTATTTTCTGAGATGTTATTAGAGTTTGGTAATATGTTGTTGTTATTACTGGAAATTTAGTAAATGAATAACTGTTCAAGTTGTTTCTATTGGCTTTCTATAAAGTAGAGCAATTGTCTGCCCCTAAGGAATGTGCTATTTAAGATCAATTTAAGACACAACACTGACATATATATTAAATAAAAACAGAAAGGTTAAAGTCCCTCTGAGAGAAACAGTACAGTACGGAATTTAGTGTATACAGTGTGTGCTAAGTATAGTATTTAAGAACACAGATTCTCAAGCCAGACTGCCTGTTAAAAGCTGTATTTTCCTTATGCAAGTCACTGAAAACCTCAGTTTTCCCATAAGTAACATGGAACTACTCATCATATTTATCTCACAAGGTTCTTGTGTTTTCTAAATACGTGTACATACAGCATTTGTTATTATAAAATAGTTGTACCATATATATGTATATATTTGTACTCTCCGTGTATATATCTGAAGAGGGAAATTAGTAGCAGTCACAATGAATTTATGATGCCAAACCACTTATTTTGCCAGTGGCAGAACTGGAATTCACCCAGGACATCGGTCTTCTGGGTCAGCACTGGTAAAATCTGTTCTCTGCCACCTCTCTCAGTATTTGACTATTCAGCATATTGAGTAGAACGTTTTACCAGAACACTTACTATATGAGTCAGGAGTCTTCAGAGAAGCAGAATCAATAAACTATACATATGTAAGTGGGGATTCGTTAGAGGGGTGGCTTGCATCATCACAGTGGTTGAATTTCAAAGCCCACAATACAGCATTTGCAAGATGCAGAGCCAGAGAAGTCGAGAGCATGGCTCAATACAAGAAGCCAGAAAACTCAGAATTGGTGAACGTGACAGTATAGCCCATGCACAAGACCCAAGAGCCACTGTAGGACTGCTGGGATAAGTTCTAGAGTCCAAAAGAAGAAGAACTTGGAGTCTGAGGCCCAAGGGCATTAGCAGGAGAAAGCACCATTCTTGCTCAGCAAGGAAAATCCAGAGAGAGTTTTGCCCTTCTGCCATCTGCTCCTTGTAACAGGGCCCCCAGCTGACTGTGTGACACTCACTCACATTGAAGGTGGATCTTCCCTGTGAAACACCTTCACAGTCATGACCAGAAATGATGCTTTACCAATTCTCTAGGCATTCTTGAATCTGGTCAAGTTGATACCCCAAGTTAACCACTGTGCTTAGATAGGCAGGTTTGACCGCAGAAGGCTAAATGGAGCAGCAATGTACAGATTTTTCTGCTGACTCAGCCCCTATTGAATTATAAACCCTAAGGAGTCTATCAGATAAAGGCATCAAAGAACTACTAGGTGTGAAGGCCAAGACAGAAGTAGAATATATTTTACAATGGCCAGTGTTTGCCTTTTGATTTGCTTGTTTTCCTTAGTAAATGAAAGATCTGTACAGGGGCTGGAGCAGCGGCTCAGTGGTTGGAGCTTTTGCCTGGCATGTGCTAGGACTTGAGTTCAAACCTCAGCAGCACATACACAACTAAATGTTGGGAAAACAATGGCCAAATGAAAAAAATAAAATAAAATTGATTCTGTCTGAAAAAAAAATCTGTACAATTATGAAGCTCCAATAGGTCTTAATAAAGTGCTTTAAAAAAAAAACGTGCATGGGATTTACTCTGGGATCTTGGGAAGATTCTGATTCTAAGATCTGGGTGCTGTATTTCTAGCAAGCTCCCAGAGGATGCTTCAGGCTTCTGGATGACAAGGCCTTGGAGTTCCATTTATCAACTTCTTTCATCTAACACATGAAAATGAGGCCCAGAAAAGTCCAGAAACTTGCCCATGGCCCAATGCTTATAACGAAACATGTCAAAACCAGATTTAAAAAAAATATATATATATAACTTTTATATCCCTCAATATATCTCATTAATTCTTACTCTTCT
This sequence comes from Aplodontia rufa, assembly GCA_004027875.1. Taxonomy (NCBI): domain Eukaryota; kingdom Metazoa; phylum Chordata; class Mammalia; order Rodentia; family Aplodontiidae; genus Aplodontia; species Aplodontia rufa. The sequence goes on from PVKS010004184.1 coordinate 23,254, forward strand.
ACTTACAGGAAAGTAAAATGAAGCACAGTGAAAGAAATGACTTTTAGCTTACTTAGCAAGTTGGGCTCTACCTTTCTGTCTGCACCCTCACTCCGTGCACTTTGTACATAAAGAGGACCTGGTGAACCCATACTCAGGACTAATGTTTGAATCATTGGCCTGGATCGAGGTATATCAATCTAGAAACCAGTAGCATTGTCTTTTATTTGGAAAATATATTTCCTCTATTTTAGCAACTTAATCGGCAAATCATGGAGTAACTTAATTGACAAACCAGTAAGGAGAGTTTCAACTTTGGCTAGTATATGGCTGTGTCTATTGGGGCTTTTTGCAATGCTGCTCTGGTGTTTCATATGCGTTTGAGGAAACCTATGAACAGAAACCACATGATGCTTTGGTGTTTTATATCTGACTTTTGTCCAGGGAAGGCTCATTTTGCCTACTTATTAAAACCTCCTCTGATTTCACAGAAGATTTAAGTTTCCCAATATGCTTGTTTTAGCAGAGGTTTTGTCCATTGCTCTAGAATTTATTTTGTCAGAGCAACAGGAGCTAGAGTAATGATTGCTGAGCCTCTGCTATGGGCCAGGGGCTCAACATATCTCAATTTATCTGCTTAAAAATCTGATTCAGTTAGTGTTGTTACTGTACATTTAGACATGAGGAAACTAGAGACATGGAGTTTAAAGTTTCTAAGATCTAGCAGTATTGAAAATGGCAATCCTGAGATTCAAAGTAGATCTACCAGATTCCTAACCCTTGGTTAAGTGTAGATTTATTTCTCTGAAAACTTCTTAGACAGAACTTTATTTATTTCTTTATTTGTTCTTGATTTTATTGTTGAACTTAAAGTCAGCTCTGAACACACACAAAAAAAGCAGGCAACTTCTCCCACCTCCCCCTTGTCCCTACGGCTCCTGCAGGGATGGAACTTTGTGCTGATCCTCAGAAGACCAGCAGCAGCCCCTCATTTGGGCCTGCTGGGGCCACTTCCTTCCTGTTCCCCTTACAACTTTAGTATTTCATTTTCTCTCAGCTAACTCTCACATTAAAAGTAATATCTACTTGCTATGTTTCCCAAAGGGAATTTATTTCAGAAAAAGGCTTTGGAAGACATTAGAGATTCATTAACTGTGAAATTTGGGGCCTGGTTGACTATTGGAGACTGGCTTAAATTTTTTTCCTGCTAACCAATCATACTTTGTAGTTATCTACCCCCTTTCTTTATGCTAGGATTTGTGAGTCTCAAAACTATTGATATGTCTGGCCAGATAGCTTTTTTCTTGTAGATAAGTGTTGGCTCTGGACATTGCCAGATAGCTCCTAGGAGGCAAAATCAACCCAATTGAGAGCGGCCATGTCATACAAAAGTTAAACTCTGCTTACAGTGATTAGTTAAGCAGCATTTTACCTGTTAGGAATAGTACAAACAATTTTTAGACTATTTGTCTAGTTTGTTAAGCCTACAAATTACCTGAAACACAGATATTGAAAAGTAAATACTTTTTCTCAGCCTTTAAGAGGCTTGATTTCCTATTCCCATTTCCCTGTAAACATTATATACGCTTCTAAAAATACAATACACTGTAGTGGAAAATAGCATAGTCCTTAGACTCAGAAACCCAGACCAGAGACTTGAGTCTTTATCTGCTGACCATACACACCTAGGCAAAACAAACGTTCACAGACCTCAATGTTTCTGTTTATAAAATGGAAATTTTTCATAGGACACCCATTTATCTATCCCTCAGGCTTCCATAAAAGTGATCCAGTTTCCACTCTACTTTCCCAGAAAGGGAAAATAGTTGGATTCCAGGAAGAAAAATCTTGTCTATTCCCCATTCCTCCCCAGTGACAAAAGAGACTTTTAGAGAAAGAATTGAATGTGTCCAGATCAAGTTCTTACAAACTTCAGATTTTCCTGCCCACTAATCTCTCTGCCCTCACCTGGCCCTGTCATGGAGTCCGTGATTTTCTTCTGGTGGTGAGGTATGACTTGGGGTAAGGCATTAGGGAAACTGTTAAAAGCTCATGTTGAGTCACACTTCTCAAATTAGTTGAAAAGCTGACATTTTGATTTGAGTCTGACCTCCTAAGTGGTTTCAAAGTCAAGAGGTAAGGAAAGTGTTCTTTAGGGCTCCAGAAATCTCAGCATAGCTCAGAGCTACAGTGGAAGCTGGCAGGATGGGCAAATGTGGGGATCAGTACAAGTCACCTCACCTGCACTTGGGTGCATGGCAGATAGCCAACATGACTTAATTCTAATTTTGATTTTTTTAATAACTTATTGCTTTTCTTGAAATGGACTGAAATCTAAATGACCTTTTGTACTTTTTGTTCGTATGTATGTTTTTTTGACAGGCCTTAACAAAGATAAGACAATATCTAAGGGAGAAAAAAGGGCTGGGGAATGTAGCTCAGTGGTAGAGCACTTGCCTAGCTTATGTAAGTCCCTGGGTTTAATTCCCAGTACCACAAAAATAAAATAAATAAACAAATGTCATATAAAATAAAGGAGGAAAAATCTTGGAGAGAATCGCAGCCTTGAGAAAATGAAAAGGAACCTCATTATTTCATTTTGGAAGTACAAGCCTGAATAAATTTCATAGTTTATCCTTACAATGAGATTTGCTTGGCTTTTGTCTTAAAACACAATTTATAAATTCGCAGTGCTGGTGGATTCTCTCAGAATACCCTCTCAGGATTATTTTTCTACATTTCTCTCCTTCCTAGTTTTCTCTTTTTCTTACTAATTATCTTCTCTCTTGTTCTCCTTCCTTTTTTTTTATTTTTGTAACTTGCATATAAAGTAGCCCTGGAGTATCTTACAAACACTTTGGGAAGCCAGCTGGTTGTTTCTTAATCTTGATTCATAGTCTTCTCACTTATGAGAAGAGGAATTGGAGCATGACTTGCAGGGGACCTCGGTGGGTGTGCAGTTCACTGATTGCTTATTGTGGTCAATGTCTTTCAGTGATGCACAGAATGGAGAAGCTTGCACTGGTGAGGTTTTGATCAGGTGGCCTCTAGGAGGATTCTAGAGTTCCAGGACAAAGGATGCAGGCTGAAAAATATATATGACAAAATTCAGATAATAACCATTCTTCTCCGTGTTTCCTATTCCACCATTTCTGCAGAATGAAACCAGAATGGCACAAAGACAAGAGACCCATGGCGAACCCTTAAGATGTCTGTCACCAGTTGGCAAACACCTTCCCCCCTGACTTTCAGCATGGATACCTCTGTGACTAATTTGCCACATCTCTTTTTAATAACAAGGGATTTTTTTTAAAGGTGTTTATCCCATCCACAGCTTTTTAAAGCAGCGAGTTCATTTAAATAATTACCTAGTCATTTAGTTAATGCATTCTTTTTTAAACTTGACTAACTACAGCGTATGTGGTTTTGATGGAAAAAGAGCCCCCTTTATGTAATAGCACTGTTTTTTCCCCTGCAAAATAAATGCAACACAATTATTTTACTGCAGAGAAATTAGCTCATTTGCAAATGCCACCTCAGAACACAAGAAGAATGGCATTTATTGAAGCACTAATAAAGGCACCATGTTAGAATAATTTTATGCTGACGGGTCTACAATCACTCAATATTTTAAGAGCTGTCATCACACCAGCATGAGCTGCATGCAAAAGTACAAATTTATGCTGTGACATCATGGCACTAAGAGTATAATTGGAATAAAATTACCCAGCTTCTCTTTGGCATTTATCGGCGTTTCTGAACCTTTCACTGCCCACCCAGAGTGGATTCTTGGTTTTGCATCATTGGGCACACTTTCTGTGAATATAGGATTCACCAGGCTCATGCAGGTGGGGCTCCAGGTACTGCTAGAGGACACTTTCCAGTAGGTACTCAATGACCTGTACTGTTACTGAATAGAGGGCTGCACAGTCCTAGAAAACTGCAAGAATCACAAATCAGTCCAAATCACTCTTAGATATGGATAATTAAGCAAACAGTCACCATATGATGGCAGAAGACCTCACAACATTAATTTAGCAAGTTAATAAATTCCAGTCATGGCCCCTGGTTAAATGCTAAGCTTGAAAAGATTAGAAGGTCCACATGAAAACTAAGACTTCAATGTTCAACCTTTTGATTTTTTTAAACACATATTATTCTCTTTGGCACTGTAGACAGGGTATGCGAGGGCAGTGAAAAATGCCACCTGACCAGGGAAGGTGGTAAGCATGGAGAGAGGGCAAAGATTCACCTGTCATGTTTAAAGGTGACACTGCTTGAAATCTCACATTTCCTCGCTGTCTTTGGAGAGTAATCAGGCATGTTCTATAGGGCACAAGGAGGTGTCAGTTCACATTCTCAAGTCTGGATTGAACTCTGTGTCTTGGAACACAGGTATGCCTGCAAGGATTTGAGGGGTAGAAGTGTGGGGTGACTTCTCCAAAGGATGTCACACGTTCCCTTCAGTGGTGCTGAAAGTGTGGAGCAGAGGATACTGTCTGAAGCCTAGGGGATTTAGAAAGCTTCATGAGATGGTTAGTTTGGATGTAAGAGAGGAAATGTCATAACTAACGGCCTGATAATTGGTAAACAGGGACATATGTGTGAATAAATGACAGAATATGGAGGCTGTTTAAATTGGAGAACAAGATGATGTGTGCATGGGTGCTATAATTGTATAATAACAGTCTTTGTAGTAGGTAGAATCATGGCCCCTCAATGACATCTACATTCTAATCCTCAGAACCTGTGAATGAGTTACCCTGTGTGGCAAAAGGGACTTTGCAGACATGATAAAGCACCTTGGAACCAGGTGCAGTGGGGCACACCTATAATCCCAGCAACTCAGGAAACTGAGGTGGGAGGATCACAAGTTTAAGGCTAACCTGGATAACTTAGTGAGACCGTGTCTCAAAATAAAATAAAAAAGGGGTAGTGGTGTAGCTTAGTGATAGAGAACCCCCTAGGTTCAATCCTCAGTACAAGGGAAAAAAAGCTGAGATGGGGGGAATAGACAGAATTATGGGTCTACATAATCAAGAGGGGCCTCAGAAGGAATGAGGCTAGAGAATCAGTCAGAGGTAAGGACAAGAAATGAGGTTGAAGTGATGTGCTGCTGGCCTGGCAGATGGAAGGCAGCTCCAGAAGCTGAATAAGACTAGCAAAGGGAAACCTCTGCCTAACCCTTGGGCCTCCAGGGGGATGCAATCATGCTCACTCCTTGATTTTGGCATTATGAGACCTATTTAGACTTCTGACTTTTGAAACTATAAAGTAATAAGTCTGATATTTTTAAGCCACTGAATTTGTCGTAATCTGTTACAACACAATAGGAAAATGATAAAGTCCTTTTATTAATTAGCATATTATATACATTGAACTTATTTCATTTTTGGTATTGGATGAGTTTTTGGTTGACATTGAACTAAAGCACAATGGCTAAATCCCTATACTTTCCATATTAATTAATGAAAAGAGATTCATTAGGAAAAAATTTTGTTAAAAAGATGAGTAAACAGAGTGATCTTAGAAAAGAAGTGAAAATATCAGTCTTTGGAATCAAATTGATCAAGGTTTTGTATAATGCTATGTGTATTTAAGTAAATTTCATAACCACTGAGTTATTGGTGCCTTACTTGTGAAATGGAGATAATCATTTCTTCATAGAACTGTAGTTAAGTATAAATAAAGTTATATATTTAAAGTTCCTAATAGTGCATGGTATATAACAGACATTTAATAAATATTGGCTTTATTGATAATTAAGAGTATATAGTGGGGACTGGAGCAGTGGCTCCATAGTAGAATGCTTGCCTGATATGTGCAAGGACCTAGGTTTGAACACCAGCACCACATACACAATTATGTTTTTTTTCTTTTTCCAAAACAATAACAAAAAAATAAACAAAATCAATTCTCTCTTTTCTCTTTGTTACTCTCTCTCTTTAGAAAGCAAGACTATATAGTGATGGCATTTTTAGAACATGTCCACAAATTCTTAGACATTTACCTCATTGAGAGGTAATGTCCAAGTCCACTGCCTTAGAATCTAAGTGGTCTGTCATGCTTCAACTAATTGAGCACTGCAGAAAGGATGCTGTTGTCTTCTAAGAGAAGGTCATGAAAGGCCTTATGTGCTATATCTCTGAGAATCAAGAAAACAATGCAGCTATCCTGATTCCTCAATGTTGTGAAGATGCCCAGGCCTCTTGGACAGACTCCATGTGAACACTGTAGCCGAAAGTTCCATCTCAGTCAAGTTTTTGAGTCCTTCCACATCAGGCACCAGACATGCCAGTGAAGATGTCTCAAAATAATTCTAATCCCAAGCTATTTGTCTTGCAAGTTGAGGTCCCCGATATCATGAAGGAGAGAGATCAACTCCTTACATCCTGCTTAAATTCTTGAACCACAGAATCCTTGGGCATAATCAAATGTTTGTTGCTTTCCTTCACCAAATTTGGGATGATCTTTCATGCTGCAATACAGTACTGGAGCATGGAATTATTAACCATTTTTCGTGACAAATGCAAAGCAGAAAACCACGGTGCTAAAACAGTAGCCCACTGCAGATCACTAAGTAGAGATGAAACAGACTAATCTGTTTATATATAGTTTTTCAACTGCTTTCACTTTGCAAAAAGTAAAGGCTTTAATTTAGTATAAAAACACATGCTTTAATTTATTTTCCTTCCAATTGTAACACAGTCAAAAACATTCTCTTCCTTCTCATGCCTCTTCTAAATTAGGAAACGAGTTATGTCCTCAAAAGCATCAGAAGATGCCTTCTGAGTCTTCAGTGTATATCCCCAACTCATCAAAAGATAATTGTTTGAAAATACACATTTGAAATGGAAAACTAGCTGGAATGTATGGAGACAACGTCTTGTTTGTGCAGATGATTAATTAACAAGTCTTGGACTTCCTATTCCTCTTATGTAGTAGCTTCTTTGTGTTTTATTTTTATCTCTCTCCTCTTTCATAATTGAAATACAGTATTAATCATTTGCTAGACATACAAACAAAAGGATTGCAGCTAGAACATATTGATAGGATCATGGTGTTTGTGTTACTTAGAACCTAATCTCAGCCCTCCATTTGTGGATGACTTGGCACTGTCTCACGAATCAGCTACATGCAGGATTTCTAGCGGCCACAGAAATGGGATGCTCGCCCAGACTTTAAAGTTTGGCAAACATAATGAGATAGACCTTACAATGGTTGCTAGTGTATATATTTCCATGGACTCCCCCTACATCTAGGTTTAATTTAAACACATATGTTCATTATTTTTGAAGTACATGCATATGCTTGAATATTTATTTGGAAATAAAAATGATTTTCATCACAATTATTTCTTAAAAGCTGAGGATACAGTAACACAAATAAATCAATATTGAAGAAGATGAACACAGAAGAAATGACTAACTGAAAGTTTTGACAAGTTTACAATATTTTACAAAGTGAATGGAGTGACTGCTTTTCTTTATTAAATATGTGCCCAAAATAATGAAGTGGAAGGAAAAAATGAGTTAAAATTTTCACTGTTTTTTGTTGCATCTTCAAGAGCACCATGAGCTTTCTTTGCTCAGATTCATTTGCGAAATTAGAAACTGTGAAATGCCATCAACTTCCAGCACTATTTTGATCTGAATGTGACAGAAAAGTGTATCATAGAAGTGGAAATGTGTTTCTTAGGAACATTTTGATCAGAAAGCTCATGTTCTCTTGGTGGCCATTGCAGTTGCCCATTGCCTCGTGTAGGTTGGATCCTCAGGCTGCTCCCTGAGTCCAGCTGATATTCTCTATGCCACCGGGAATGCTTTCCTGAAAAGGTTAAGTCTTTTAAGTCTTTATTCCTTGGGGTCAAGAGCCTTCCTGTGTCAAGCCAACTGATTTTTAAGACCCTGATTTTTGGATGAGACTATGTTTGGGAAATTAAATTAGGTCAATCCCCCATCTGAAGTTTATGTAGTTCCATGGGCTCTCTCTCTCTCTCTCTCTCTCTTTTTTTTTTTTAAAGAAAAACAGTATGCAATTTCAGGTAAATATAGGTAAGAAAATATATATTTTTTTAGATGGAGAAAAGAAACCACACCAAATCACTGGAGGCCAAGAGACACATACTCCTTCCTTTTGATATTATTGTAAGCAACTGAAGTGTTTTCATAGAAATGTTTCCTCTTAAAGACTGACTTTCCCTGCTTTCTAGAACATGCTACAATCCCCATTGAATCTACACATGCCCAGGTTTGAGTGTAAGAGAGAATCTGAAGCTTAAGCTCATTAACTTCAGCTTAAATTTGACTCTGATTTAGTGAATGAATAAATTTTCCCAACAAAAATGGTAACAACTGAGACTATCGAGAACTAACTTTTCATAAAGCCTGTCACAAGAACTGATATTGACATCTTCTCAGCCATACATTTTGATTGTCCAAACCCAGCAGCCAGGCATGTAGAAAAGGAAAGTTCCCAGTGTATAATTTATAATTTTGTATGTATAATTTTTAAAATATAACTATAATACATGTAGAGGACTATTTGTAGACCATACTCAGACAGGAGAAAAAATTTCAAAATCCTTATACACAAATCTGTGACAATATTATAGATATTATTAAAATACAGAAATGTTAATTTCCTAGTGGCATTTTTATTAAATAGCAAATTCCAACTCAAAAGAAAGTATGCTACTGAAAATTTGTGTATATATTAAATTAAGAATTCAAAGTCAATTCTATTGTTTAATTGAGTTTGGGGTTTTTTCCTCTTGTTTGGATATTTAACATTGAGAAATCAATAATATCAGAAAACACTTTCAAGGATATTTAGTCAATGCTTTTCTAGAAGGATCAAATATAAATATCAAGTACTTTAATCAAGTTCCATAATTTATTAATATTCCTTCTCTCATATATGACAGGTGATTAAAGTGCTTAATATATCAGTAAAACTGGCATGATAGCACTCAAATTGGTGAATATGTATTCATTTCACGTATATGTTAAAATCTTTCTATAATTTTCTTTCAGCACATTTTTTAAAGAAAAAGAGGACAGTGAGAAAGAGAGAGAGAGAGAAAGAGAGAAGCATTCTTTTTTATTTAGTTTTTCATGTGCCTTTCATTTCTCGAACACTTAGTTGTGTACGTGGTGCTGGGGTTTGAACTCGTGTAGTCATGCATGCCTGGCAAGCACCGTAACCGCTGAGCCACCACTCCAGCCCCTCTTTCAGCATTTTTTGAGGGGTAAATTAATTGAGGAAGAACTGTAGATCTGGTTTGATCAGATTTCATTCCATAGTGAATGTTCCTGATTAAGCTCAAAACCATAATGAAAGCACAGTTGTAGCTCGGGAGAGGCCTCCAAGTGTGGAATGTCAGCTCATAAATGGAACACGCAGTAAAAGGGCTCACAAATAACATTCTGTTGTGACAGATGTTTTCTTAGTACTTTCTATACACGCCAAACTCATCAGTGTTGTTATTTATTTTAACTGCTCCCTAACATTTTGTATTTGTTTAAACTTTTAAAAGTAATTTATCATATATGATGCATCAGTCAGGGACCCAGCATGAAACAGAATCTACTCTGAAGGTTTCAACAAGGACACTAAACAAAGGGACTGCCCACAGAGGTGTGGGAGGAGTTTGGGACACATATGGTATCCTGGATGTTGAAGGACCAGAAAGCAGCTACCCAAAAGCCTACAGTGCTTAGAGGGAGATGGATGCAAGAAGTAGTTCCAGAATCCGGTGACACCTGTCACCACGAGGCATAAGGAAAATTATAATCTCTGCAAATTATGTTTGTAAACCTGAATGTTTGCAGAAGAATGGATATATCCATTGCACACTGATGGATCTGAGCTTTGAAGCAGCTGAAGGTTATCAAACAGGACCAGTTCTTTAAAACATATCAGAATGATAAGTCAATTGCTAGGTCTTCTTCATGAGCATTGGTTGTGTCCATGCACATGAATGAGTTGCCCAAGGATTAAGTTCCATTGGCGTTACTGCAAATGTGTCTCTACTGGTGCGCATACTTATGATCTCCCAGCTCTGTGGTTGGCGCTGATAAACTGACTTGAGGCAATTCAGTCATGGAAATTTTCATTGTTATTTTGGATTGATAATGGTGAATAAGGTCAGGTGAAGTTTGCTAAGCCAGCTAAGTTCATAACAGAGAGGGCAGATGCTCCCCATCCCACCACCACCAGGTACAATGAAAGCAAGTCTCAGGTCATATTCTTTCACACACAGCAAATTATTAAAGAGACATTCATTAACAAAGCAGCAGCCAAAAGCAGAGCAGGACTAGGTGAAGGATGTGAGAGCCTTGATGAGGGCAGAAAATGTAAAGGATTGTCCGAAACTCAGTAACCAAAATAAACAATATTTTAGTGTATGATTTTTAAAAATAAAAATAATGCCATAATATACATGATGAAAAGAAGTACCACTTTTACATAAAGGTGGGACATTTATTACAATTTGTCCTTTTGCCTTAGGCTCTAGTGTGACTCCACATGGCACTGCACAGGGATGAGGTCACCTCTTCCATGGACTCAAGGAACCCCAGCTCTATGTTCTTTGGTCCCAGCCTTCTTGTGAAAGACAGACCTGGGATTACAGGGAAGTATTTTGCATTCTGGGTGGTGTCCATGAAAGAAAAATTCTCCGGGGTACCAGGCTGAGAAGGGCTGGAACTTGGGCACTGTCTTCAGGAGTGCAGACTGGATTCTTGGATTTCATATATGAACAAACTTAAGAAGTATGTACAATGCATTTCTGGTTACCCTATATATCTGGAGTAGTGTGTGGCCTTGTTTCTGACAATCAATGTGCTCATTTTATAATAAAAACTCCTTCCTGTTGTTCACTGAATAAACGACAAAGCTTTGGTTGATAATGGTGGTAAGTCAGGGCTGGGTTTGTGGGTTTCCTCTGCACTGTGGCTCTTTCCTAGCAGAGTGTCATCTGATGGCCCCTCCTCCACCCCTTTTGGACAGGACACTCTGTGCATTCCCAATTAGCATCCAGGCCTTGGTCAACCCTGGTGACCATGTCTCATTATAGATGATGGAATATCTTAATGGGGTGAAGTAGATGATTTGCAAATGTCTGGTGTGAGAGATTATTTCTAGAAAAGGCAGTAGCAAGTACACAGATAACACGTGTTAGGAAAATTACCACCTTATGTTGTGAAAGACCCAAAAAAGAAAATAGAAAGCATCAAAAACGAAAGCCTCCTATGTTCCCACTTCTTGGGGGCAGCCTGTCCTAGCATTTCATTTTTCCTTTCAGGCGTGTTATTTGTACATACGAAACCCTGTCCTTTAGTTTCTCCATTCTTCCTTGATTTGTTCTCCATCTTCTCTCCCTCCTTCCTTCCACCCGCGCCCCAATGAGCACACCATACAAATTTCTTTGCAATGCGTTTCTGTTTAAAAGTTTCTTGCTAATACTTGTTTAACATCTTTCATTTTATCATACTTGTGGAACACCCTCCTGTTTTATGGTATGATATGTGTGTTATGGAACAGATATATTGAAGGTAAGGGTTTCCATGTTTTTCACTATTAAAAATAATCAGATGAAGAATGTCCTGGTATATATTTGATGTGTGTGTGCGTGTGTGTGTGTGTGTGTACACAAAGTGTTTCTTGCAAATACTCTAAATACTCAACTTTAAATGATAGGTCAAATAGTATGCACTTTTCTAATTATGATACATGTAGCTCAAGTGCCTTACAAAAAGGTTATGCTAATTTATGTTCCTGCCACACTTTATGAGAGATCCTGTTTTCTTATACTCTCACTAATGTTAAAGTAGTAAGTCATTTACATCTTTACCATTTGATAAATAAAAATTGCATGTCCTTGATATAATTTGCATTTCCTTTAAGTGAGATTAAATATTTCTTTCTCTGCTTATTGGCCATTGACTGTGGCAAAGGTGCTAATTGCTAACTGAGGATGGGAGTTCTCATCTTTTTCCTAACACCAAGGGCTGCCACCAGCCTGTATGTCTTGAGTAAATTAGAAAAAGTCCCTTCCTCATGACATTTTAGTGCCATCTACCAGGAAAAAAAAAATGCTATTCTAAACAAATCCATGACGACTACAGATGGAACTCTATAACAGTGTTCAACTTGCAAATCTGTATGGGATAGCACTGCTAATATTCAGGCTTAGTTTCTTGAGTTTCAGCCAAGATAGTGATTATTGCCTTGACCTCTCTAACTTCCATTCATTGTGCCTTAACTCTCTGACTGAATCTAGGACATGGTCCCATTTTCTTTTCCTAAACCCCTTGAGCTATCTTGGTCCTGCCTTTCTGGCTCATTTCATCTGTTTATGAACTTGACTCATTCAGTGAACAGGTTGGTGCCCTTTGGCCACCTTGTAGCCAGGAAGAAGTAATTCACATTTTCCTATAGAAGCCTGTAATTCAGAATCCTAGCTTTATGAACGTTCCTAAATGCCCAGGAGACTTTCTTTGATCACACAGCCCATTTCTCTTTAAAAACACATACCATTTGCTTTCTCTTTAGAGTACGGTTCCCCCTCTAGGCTCCGGCACAGTGGGTACAATAGATAACAACGATTATATACTGTGCTTAAGAAAGTCAGGGCACTTTTCTTAGCTTTTTTAATGTGCAAACTTATTTTTCACTTTAATCACTGAATAAATTATCTAATTACCACTATTTGGGATTACTACTAATATTGGTATTTTTAGAAGCAAGAGGATTTGTTATCTCTGTCGAGATAAAAGAAGCAAAAACAAATAGACACTTAAGGTTTAGGGCAAACGTCCCATTGCTATCATTTTAATAAGGGAGGGCACTAAGTTTACCTACTCAGAAATATAATAGAGGAGTTCAATGCCATTGGGCAAACTCTAGAACAACTTGACCCACAAGAGGCTTGAGATAATTCACATGCTTTAGCTTCAGAATAAACCCATGAAGCTCACAGAAGGCCTTTTTCCCAGGAAGGAGGTCCCTATTGATCTTCCTTTAAAAGTGTACAAAGTTCATGGTTCCCCATGATCCATTGAACAAATGTCACATGTCTCTGTTGTAACCCAGCAGATGAAAAATCAAGCAGGGAGCTCTTTGAAAATACCCAGATGAAAGTGTGTGTGTGTGTGTGTGTGTGTTTCAGGGCCTAGGGGAAAATTTGAGGAACACATGCTCTCTAGAAGGATGTACTGGAATTTGCCAGCTGAAACAGCCTCCGAAAACAAAACCGAAAACTCTTGTTTCCAAGACCTGGAAACTGAATGCTAGGAGTGGACGGCAGTAAATGACTTAATCAAAATCACACAGCTGTTAGGTGGCCCACCAATTATGCCCTTTCCCAAAGCACACTGACTCATTAAATGTTTGAATAGGGGTCTGCAGTTTTAATACCAAACGTTTGCAATTGTGCCACCGAGGACAAATCATTTTGTACACTTATAGGCATTGGGTCACTTAAGTTCCTTTGCTCCTTAATGTTTAGTGATCCAGCTGTAAGATTCTTTTCTAAACCTGGTTCTTTCCTTTCAGTCCCCGCATCCATTGACTGTCCTCCCTGGAGTTAGGAAGGACCTTTGTTGAGGCAACTCAGCCTGTGTAGGCAACAGTCCTGGGGCCCACCCAAGAAGATTTTTAGTGTGGCGCTTTCTCTGAGCAGTGCTTTGACAAGGAAAATGGCTGGCAGCCAGCATCCCAAACCAAACAATTGTCAGATGGCTGGGGAAAGAAAAATAAATGTGGAGCAGAGTCGAGGACTCAACAGCTATTTCCGGGCAGTAGAAGGCTTTCTTTATGGCCCATTTCGACTGGAGCGTCAGAGCGTGCCCAAACCAGAGGGATCCGCCCCTTCCTGACGTCAAAGCTCCCCGCTCCCAGCATCCTGTCAAGGTCCTTGGATCCCCACTCACGGGAGGAGGAGACTGCTGCTCTGGGGGAACCCTGCAGTCCTCAGCTCCAGGGATGCTTCTCCTGTCTTAACCACCCCCGCTGTGGGCACATGGGGCTGCACTCATGTTTCGCTTCCTACACAGAAATGCGATTCTCAAGTGCATGGTGTCTTTTGGATGACATGGGTTTGTTTCCTTGACCAGTTACTCTCTGCATCCACCCACTGCTCTGTGGGACTGACATCTTTTTATTTTTCTAGATAAACAACTTGCTTTCACTCTATCCCTCCACCTGGGAGACAGGACTGCTTTCCACCTCCACTTCTCTCCATGCCTAGAGTTTTTCTATTTTTTACATATTGTGTAGGGATGTTGTAATACAAATATTGTATATTTGAGGCCATCCAAACTCCATCTGTGTAGAGATACTACTTTTGTTAATGCAATCTAGCCAATTTAGATATCCCAGGTACTGAATTTGCTTTTAGATTTCTTTTTCTCTTTTTTCATTTTCCATCTCTTTTTATCTCCTCTCCATTTCCTCTTCCTACCTCTGTTTCTTCTTTTTTGATATTTTCCTCTGTATCTCAGAGAAGAGCAAATTAAGCAGTGAAAATAAATTACACAAATGATTATTTCTTTGTTGCTATCGTCTAATATTTAACACATTTTTTCATGAAGAAAGCATTCTGGATTTTTTAAAAAATCTGTAGCAGATGAAAGAAAACAATGTTTTATCTACAGAAAAGCTTAAAAAATAACCTGATGATAGAGCACAAAATATTATGTTGAGGTTTTGTTTTAAGCACAAATGGCTTTAGAGTTTCAGGTAAATGTGTGTAATTATTCAGTGTGAGACAACTGGGAAGGGTGGAGTCTATGGTTGAAGTAGAATGTCATGCCTAAACTCATTCTAATTTAATGGTAATTTTTTTCAACATTCAAAGTAAATTTTTAGACCCTACTGAATGTCAGGGCTATAAATTATCATTTTGTCACTTCTGTTTTATTCCATTTGTCTAGTGAAACTGATGCTTGTCTTAGAATAGCTTACTTAAGACTATAGTGTTCTTCATCGTAGTGAGAGACCCAGTTATACTTCGGGATTCTTTATTGTTACTAGAATAAAGCGAACAACCTGTCACATTTACTCTTCTCCCTAATCTGACCCTAACTTGTTTTTATGTCCATTTATTTCCTTTATCCTCTTTAGTTTTCTGCTAAACTCACCTATTTATATTTTCTTAACGCACACCTCATTCTTTGATCCTTTCTCATCATGTCTTTTGTGGGTATCAAATCTTTCTGCCATCTTTGCAGACAGTCCATTCATTGGTCAAGGTCTTGATTAAAATTGCCTTTCCTGAGTTTTGGAGTCTACTTTTAAAGCCCTCACTTCATGCTCTCCTAACATTTTATGTAAATCTCTGTTAAGAGTGGCTGCCATAGTTTGGATCTGAAATGAAATGTCCCCCAAAGACCCAGGTGTTAAAAGCTTGGTCACATCCTGTGGCACTATTGGGAGATGGCAGAACTTTTCAGTGGAGGGACCAAGTGGAAGGAAGTTAGGTCACTGGGGGTGTGCCCTTGAAGGGGATATTGTGACCTCAGTCCCTTCTTCCCCTACCTTTTGCCTTCTGGCTTCCATGAGGTGAACAGTTTCCTCTGTCATACATCCCCACCTTGATGTGCTGCTTCACCATAGACCCAAATGCAAGGGTCAACCAACTGTGAACTGAAATCTCCAACTTTGAGCCAAAGTAAACCTTTCCTCCTCATAAATCTATTTATCTTAGATATTTGTCACAGTAACAAAAAGCTGATTAACAATGTGTCCTAGTTTTCCCTGGTCAGTCTCTGTTTATGCCTATAGACCCAGTTGCATTATTACTTTGTAATAGTAATGCCAATTATAACTTTTTTTTTTAAGAGAGAGAGGGACAGTGAGGGGTGGGGATCAATTTTATTTAGGTTTTCATTTGGCTGTCATTGCTCCAATGCTTAGTTGTGTATGTGGTGCTGGGGATCAAACCCATGTCCTCACACAGGTCAGGCAAGTGCTCCAACCACTGAGCCACTGCTCCTGCCCCCAATTATAACATTTAATTACATTTCTGCTTTATTTTGGAGTGAGTGTTTATGACCTAAATAGCTGAAGGATCATCCTTATATCATCTGACGGTGAGACTCTTCTTGTTATGTTCCTGATTGCCACTGCAGTTAGTGAATTTTATCTCACTTCCATAAGAGTAGAAATGTTTGAAGATATATAAATGTTTCTAAGTACTCCAGAGGTGGGCATCTCTAGGTTAGCATCTTTTTTTCTTTCTTTTTCTTTTTTTCTCCCTTATTCATTCCTTCTTGCTCATCCCTCCCTCCTTCTCTCCCTTCCTTTCTTCCTTCCTTTTTTCCTTCCTTCTTTCAATGTAATCCATTTAACTTCCTTCTGGTATTCATGTAGTGGTGATACAGAAGAGATCCTGGAATTATATGTCTTGGATAAAGGAAGGACCTGGAGTGGCAATCTAGCCTAGTTCTGTTTTCACTTTTGTAAGTAATCTTATACCAGATGTCTGCTACCTTTTTTTGGTCTCTACATCATTCATTTACTTTCTTTGGGTAAGTGGCACTCTGGTTTTCGTTTGGGAAATCTGCTCACACCTAACTCTGTAGTAGGACTGATGGGGAATGAGGCAACTGAGGTGCTTAAGGTGTAAAATTTAAGGAGGTGCTCCCTTCCAGGGTTGTGCAAGGGTGGGAGTGCCTTCTTAAAGTTTGACCCATAGTGCCTCCTTTTTCTCATCTGATCCTGTCCCTATTCAGAACAAGTGGGGTTCCCCAAATCCCTGCCCTCTGGACCCACGCCTGGTCAAGAGCTTTCCTTCCCCTGGCCACTATGATTGAGTGAAAGTCATATGACATGTTCAGAGCCAATAAAATTCTACTCTGGAAGTTGTTTTTTTCTTTTAAAGATAGAGGGAGAGAGAGAGAGAGAGAGAGAGGGACAGAGAGAATCAATTTTATTTAGTTTTTCACATGGCTTTCATTGCTTCAAGACTTCATTGTGTATGTAGTGCTGGAGTTTAAACTCACGTACTGCACCAAAAAGAAAGATTGCTTCCAGAGAAGGGAAGTTTTATGGAAACTTTTGGGAAAGCAATCTTTCTTTTTGGTACAGTTGAAATGGGAGAATATGGAATACTAGAAATGATGGGACTACCTTGTGGAGCAGCCTGCAGGAGAATGGAGGATGCAGAAGGAAGCAGATTCATCATGGAGAAGGGCTACCTCCTAAAGATTTGTGTAAGCACTGGAATCAGTTTTCTCCCAGATTTTTAGGTATGTAAGTCCATAAATACACACACACACACACACACACACACACACGCACACACGCACACACGCACACACACATTTCTTTTTATCTTCATGCCAGTCTGATAGTTTGACTCAGGTTTACTATTTATTTGCAACTGAAAGAATTCTCTGCGTAAGTATGAGGTAGCTAAGGCCTATGAAAGTTGGTTCTCACTCTTTATCACACAGTTTTAGTGACATGCAAAGCTAGATCTAGCTGTATTTCTTTACATAAAATTTCTCCATTCTACTCTCTCTAATGTTCAGTACCACATAATAGTTCAGGCACTGAACCACTTATTTAAAGTACATATAACATACCATAAGTTCAAATTATTTAGGAACCAAGAGGCTATGCTTGATTTTTTAATTACTATTTTCAGATTAATTTTCTGTTCAACTTACGATGCTAAGGAAATGTGGTTGTAAAGCTGAAAAAGGTAAGGTAAAATTGATGCAGTTCTCTGGACTTTTTGCTCAGTGGCCTTTTATGTACAATTCTCTCTCAAAATGAAAAATCCTCATTTTCATCGTCAAGTTAGATTTTGATATGCTACTGAGCTGCAGGGATCCACTGGGTGTCTGCATTATTGGTTATTACAATGCTTACTTAGGTTAATACCAAACAGTGGTGATTGATTTTTTTTGTCTCCAATTGGGGCACACAGCTTGGTTTGTTAATGGTGACAAATAACATTAAGAGACAAATCTATTTAAATTAATGACCTATGCTTGAAAAATACCTCAGGGAGAGCAAGTTCACTCCAATATTGTGAAGAAGTAGTGCTCTTGCCACCTGTGATTAGCAAAGCTTATGGAAAAATCTAAAGGCTATCACAGCTTCCTATGCTTTCGCTTACATTCAGATCATTTGGAGGGCTTGGGCAACCACAGGTTGCAGGGTCCTGTCTCCAGAGTCCTGAATTCATTAGGTCTGAAATGGTGCCCAAGAACTATCATTTCTAACAATCTCCAAACTGATGCTAGAAGTCTGAAACAACACTTTGAGAACTATTGCTCTGCATTGAAGATGGAATCCCATCAAGATAGGGTGAGATATGCTAACAGGGATGCACAGTTAAAGGTAACTTTCCGAGGCTGTGATGGAAAGAAGAAAGGAAGTTGCTTCAAATACATTCTCAATGTTTCCCATAGTGATCACATTTCCCTTTTAGCCTTTAAATTAAAACTGATGCTATGAGTGTCTTTAAATATTTGAAAGAAATGATATTTCAATAGGATTTGTCATTCACAAGTAAGGAAACAAAGAGGGATTTAATCATGATTAATATTGCTATAGATTTTCAAATTCCAGGCCCAATATCTTAAATATGGTGTTTCATTGAGAGGCCATGAGTCTTTCAGGAATGGTGTGAGTTCACAGGTCACTGTGTGAATTTAATTTTATTAATATACCCTGAGATATACAACAGTTAAAAGGACTATTAGTTTCATGTAATTAGATAATATTTTAACTGACAATAGTCAAACTGCCATGAAAATTAAAATAATGCCAAATTACATAAAAAAATTTCACAGGGAGCACGTGACAGAGCAAGAGGAGTTCAGCTGATGTGAGTGTTAGTCATAAGCTAGCTAGTGCTATGCACTCACCTTTATTTGGAGGTGATTTTCCTGAAGAGACACAAGTACTCTCAGCCTTTCACCAGAAAGCTCCTAGCAATATCAGTGGAGCTGGACATATACTGCTGAAATCCGCTTGCTTCACTTGTTTTTCTACACTCCAAATTGACCAGATGGCTTCCAGAATATATTAAGACATTCAGACAAGCTGTAGGCAAGAACTGCTTTGGACATCAAGTCATCATTGCATGATTTTATATACAGAGCTCTACTGATTTATTTCAAGATGTGACAGAAATTTCTACCAAACTTAATAGTAAAGGGAAGTGAACTTGACTCGATAATTGAGTAGAAAAGCAAAGGATTATGTGGAAAGTCCAACTTGTTTGAAATTTGTTTTATTTTTCATAATTCTACAAAATCTTTCTCCTTAAAGTAATGCAACCCAACTATCAAATTTTGTAACATTGTTTACTGAGGTTTATATGAAGTTGAGATAGCTTCCCTGGCTAAGGCCTCCTCTAGACTTATAAAATTCTGGAAGGCTTATTTTTGTCTATTTAAATTTCTTCTGGTTTCTTACTTTTTAAAATGAATGGTTTTCCATATTACCTTGCATGTGAAGCAAAGATGCTTCTTAATTTCCATTAATACTGCTTACTTGAGAGGCAAGAGATCGGGGGATGGGAGGAGAGAGGTAGAGGGGTGCAGGGCAGGGGATATTGAACAAATTGTACTGCTGTGTTGTGTGCATCTATGAATATGTGACAACAAATTCCATCATTATATATAACTATAATGCAACAAAATAAATTTAAAAGTACTTCTTACTCAAAACATTTCTTTGTAGTAAATTTTTATTAAAACTTTAGGTGATGGTAGGGTTTTTGGTGAGGTAGATGTGAGGATAGGAGGTATGGAGATAAACAATATAGCATTATGTGGCAACGCATTCAGAATGGAATAATAGACTTTTGTGTTCCCAAATGCTTCAGTATCCTAACATGTTAAATTGAGTTCCTCACCAGACCTTTTTTTCAGCCTTGATTCAAACTCCTGTCATACCATTCTACTCTTCTTGAACATTCCATGACTCATCTTTGAGACAATATGAACATTCTGAATCTCAGAAGCATTTGAATCTCTCTTTTTCCCCCATCTATGTTCATATCACTTCCTCAAGATTCTACTGTCAAATTCAAAGTAGTCCACTATAGTATTTTCTTAGTCAAAGATAGCTCTCCATTACCCTCTACACTAATGTTGCTAAACAGTGAGTGAAATTCATTTTGGGGGAAAGCTATACACATTCTTCTGTGTAGTCCCTAGTCAGTTGCTGTGATCTTCAATTTGAGAAACATGGTATTGTGACCAATTCTGTAGTTTAGACTTTAGAGAGCAATCACTTTCTCATGAGTCTCCTCCTTTAGTTAGGATGCTCCTATGAGCTTGACCATGTACATCTGCTATGTTATTATGGTAGGATTGGACCAAGGTGGAGAGAGCCAAACTAATAGAAATACGAATTAAAGCATTTGCAATATCCATTCTGGTTACACAAGTAGTTTTTATGTTTCTCAAGAAATTTTCACATATCTTCACATTGAAATCTCAAGATTCTTTTTCTTCCCAATTTTGTTGCTATGTTATTATTGATAGTTTGCTTGAAAAACAATTAGGACTGTATATTTATCTTGTATATTATCACTTTATTATACTTTATTAATCCTAAGAATTGTAGAGTATATTTTAACATGTTTTCTGAAAACATACTAATATGTTTGATAATAACAAAAAAATTCCTTTCCAATAAACATCCCTCTTTTTGTCTTCATCTTGAATTACTGAATTGAATATCCAAGGTTTTCACATTGAAAACACTTTATTTTTATGTTTTAAAAATTTAAATAATGACTATAGAATACTTTTGAAATATCTGAATGATTATATTAAATTATTCATCTTTTTTTATTAGGCCTATTTTTTAATAATTATATTCAGAGATTTCCCAATCCTATGCCTGAATTCTTGGGATAATCCCTAGTTAGTCATGGTGGCTAATTCTTTTGTACTAATGAATTGATTTTGAAGTATTCATATTAATAAGTGAAATTCATTTTTGTACTCTTTGAGTCTAGTTTTGGCCTTAGGGTTTGCTAGTTTACGAAAAAAATTAAGAGTGGGCACAGGATAGTGAGCAGAAAGAAGGCTGCTTCTCATTTGGTTCTGTGACCAAATGAAAAAAGTCCAGGACAACTCCATTACTATGAGGTGTGTTTTGGGGATAATCTTCACCAGAACACAGTGCTAGTTTGGGGAATTGTTTGGATGATCAGGGATTTGGGAGCAACAAGGAAAAAGAAGGATTTTTGTCCATCACGGCTAGGACACAGCAGCTGCAGCTGCATCTGCCATTATACCAATCGGCATAGACAGCAGTAGGTAAGGAGACAAACATAACCTACAAG
This sequence comes from Aplodontia rufa, assembly GCA_004027875.1. Taxonomy (NCBI): domain Eukaryota; kingdom Metazoa; phylum Chordata; class Mammalia; order Rodentia; family Aplodontiidae; genus Aplodontia; species Aplodontia rufa. The sequence continues at coordinate 44,558 of PVKS010004184.1, forward strand.
CCAATCTACTGCTGAGAAGCCACATTCTATAAGGGATCTTGCATTGGGCTCAACTAGAGATACCACCACAGCACCTCCACTGTGTAAGGGGAGAACAATGTCTCTAAGGTACCTGTGCAAAGGAATCTTTTGGAGCAGACTACCTGGTGGAAGTGAATCAGGAGTTCACAGAAGGGTCCTCCGCAACTACACCAGGAGACAGCCACTGTTCACAGGTGGAACCAGGAAGAGGAGGCATGGGACAGACACCGTTCCCACTTAGCTTAGGGGGATTCAGATTTGTGGAGTAAAGGGGAGCCTTGTTCAGCCCTGTCCACCCCCACTCCAGCTGGAAGGATCATGTGATAAGCTAAACTCTAAGATCTTCACTCAGTCAGAGCTCAAAAATCCTGGAGGACCAGAAGTGCAACCACTGGCAGAGGGAGCATAGAAAGCATCTCATCCCCCCTCTGCATAAAAGCCTTAAGATTCCTGAGTTTCAGATCCCCAGAGAGGCTGCCAAAGACCAGCTACCACCCCTCTCACTGTCCTGTCTTTTAAAAAAAGAAAAGACCAGCTCTCAGGAAATTCCTTAATCTGATCTCTTCACTGAAATCTCCTCCAGAAATCCCAGGAGTCTGAGGACGTCCCAGTTCTCTACTTGAGATCACATAATTATAGTCTGAGAGACCTTGCTATCAAAACTCAGGTTGACAGTGAATATTTCCTAAAGTACACAGAGACAACCTTAGTGACCATAGTTCCAATTTCTCATTAAGAATTTTTTATTTTCTTTTTTTTATTTTACTTTAAAATTTTTTTTCTCTTCCTTCCTGTTTTTGATGTGTATTTGAGTTACAACTGGAAAAGTTGATTGGTTCATCAACATATAAAAATACTAGGTGATTTTGTTTTTGTTTTTGGATTCTTGTTTCATTTTGTCTTTGTTAAGGGATTTTCAGTTATCTTTCCCTGTTTTGTTTTTTGGGATTTTTTTTCCTCTTCACCTTCTCTCTTTTACCCTCTTGTCTCTTCTGTCTATCCTTTTCCTGCCTGATGAGAGGAGAAATTATGGCCAGTTCATTTAGTATTTAAAGTATATTGCACGCTACCTATATAATTTTTCCTGTGCTTGCTTCTACCCTTATGCTATTATCCAAATCTTATTAATATCTCTTTCATCCTTCCTCTATTTTGCTACATCTGTCTTTTCTTCCTCCAGGGTTAGTTTTTCTTTTTTTCTTTTATTTTTCTTTCTTTCTTTCTCTTTCTTTTTTCTTCTCTAGGAAATCATTCACCTCCTCAACTTTCTCTCTGTCCATGATTGGACAATATAACCTCCTCTCTAAATTTCTCTTACATTCACTTTGCTCTCCGGCTTCCAATTAGTTTATACCTTTTGACCACCCCAATATTAAGGCTGTGTAACCATTACCACTGTGAATGCCAAACTCAATAAATATTGTATGCTTTGAAGCCTGACATAGGTGATAGTTAAATGCTAGTGCCACCGAAAGTATTGACTAACACTGCCATTTGTTTCATATGTGGAATTTAACAGTGTAATATAGTGTACTAAATAACCAATTTAATACTGTTATTATATGCATTGGTTGTTCATATTGATGATCTTCTATTAGCTCATGAGGAGTTGGAAATTTTAAGGGACACTAACAATTCACATGTTGGGTTTTGACTTCTGAATTCAACTTTCCTAACAATACCTCAATCCAAGTAAGGGACTGGACAAAACTCCTAATCTAAAAGCAAAGACCCAAAGAAAAACAACCAGATAGAGATCTTAGGCCAAGAACTCACTTCAATTTACAGAGTGAGAAGAAGCCTAGACAGAACCCACTCCCTACATCTGTGCATGCCCAGGACTATGGTCCTACCACAGTGGGTAGGTCATACACCTTCAAGGACCCCATTCCAGATACCACCCAGATGTAATACAACCTGCTAGATCCAGATACATTGGTCTCATCCCACCACGAAGGATCCCAGATCTCAGTGCAGCACATAGGTTGGTTCATTCTGGCACACCTGACACACCTGGGACCTAGCACACAGTGATGTATCTCTACTGCTTAGCTTCAACAGCACTGTGGACTGCCCAGCAATCCTACCAGGTGCCAAACTGAGTCCTGGAAACTTAACCCAAAAGCTGCAACAAAATGAGGCTCCAGGCATAAAATGTTTTCTGGAACAAAGTGGTCATCAGAGAGGTGTTATCTGACCCAAACCTTGACATATAAGGAAGAAGAACACAGAGACTTGTTTTGCTTCCACACAGGGATTACCAATTCAAAAATCCGGAAGAAGATCTTCAAAGATGAGGAATCAAACTACAAGAAGTTCACCGCAAACCCACAATTCTCCTATCAAGAAGCCCACAGCCAGGGACCAGGAGGAAAGTCTAGAACAAATTCTCAAAGATCTGATAACAAAATGTAACAATGAATTAAAAGAAGAGCTACTGAAGGGAATAAATGAGAAAACTCAAGAGTATAGAAACTCTATCATCAAAGAAATAGACATATTCAAAAAGGAAGTAACAGAGCTAAAATCTGCAGTCAATGACATGAGAGGGACCATGGAAGAATTTAATAATAGACTAACTTCTGTAGAAAATAGAACCTCTGGTATTGAAGAAAGAATTTTGACAATGAGGACAGGCTGACCAAGCTTAAGCACACTGATGACAAAAAAGAAAAACTACAAGACCATGATCAGGATTTTAAAAATGACTGTGATGAAATGAGATGAAATAATATAAGAGTAATTGATATGGAAGAAATTGAGATACAAATGAATGGTTTGAGGAGCAGTCTTAAGGAAATTGTGAAAGAAAACATTTCTTATACTAAAAATAGAATCAGATATGCTCATCCAGAAAGCGTACAGGACACCCATAGCCCTAATCAAATGAGATACCCACTAAGACACATCATATTCAAAATGTACAACAGGGATATCAAGGAAAGGATATTAGAAGCATCAAGGGAGAAACTCCAAATCACATTCAGAGGCAAACCAATAAGAATTTCCTATGACTTTTCAACCCAGACTCTGGAGACAAGAAGGCCATGGAAAGAAATCTTTCAACACCTGAATGACCACCACATGCAGCCAAGAATAATAAACCCAGCAAAACTCAGCTTCAAAATTGATGGTGAAATACAAAGTTTTTATGGTAAGATCAAACTGACGGCATTTGTGAACAGAAAATCAGCCTTACAAAAAGTTCTCAAAGACACACTCCAGACAGAAGAACAAGTAATCAGTACCCTATACCCACAAAGAGAGAAAATTCAATAAAAGTACATCCTATCAATAACCAACCAAGACAGCACAGAATTTACTAATAATACACATGACTATGAACCACATACATGCTTCTATCATAACACTGAATGTGAATGGATTAAATGTATCACTCAAAAGACCCAGACTAAGCAGACTGGATCAAAAAGAAAATCCAACAATATAATGCTTACAAGAAACCCACCTAACAGTCAGCGACATCCACAGATTAAGGGTAAAAGGATGGAAAATAATCTACCATGCATATTGCTCAAGAAAGCAAGCTGGCATCTCAATACTTCTATCCGACAAACTGGATTTGAAACATAAGTTAATCAGAGTAGATAAAGAAGGCCACTACTTAGTAGTAAAGGGAATTCTACAACAGTAAGAAATAACCACAGTAATTATATGCTCTCCAAATAACAATACTCCCAACTATGTGAATAAATTGCTTCATGACATAAGTCCATTTGTGGATCTCAACATAATAATACTGGGAGATTTCAACACTCCTCTGTAATCAATATACAGATCATCAAAACAGGAAACCAATAAAGAAATCTTCAGCCTAAACCACTTCATAAATTGAATGGACTTAATAGACATATTATATAAAAATTCCATCCCAAATCAGCAGAATATACCTTCTTCTCAGCAGCGCATGGATTCTTCTCCAAAATAGATTATATTCTGGTTCACAAAGGAAATCTCAGCAAATATAAAAAAGTCAATATTATTCCATGTATCCTATCAGACCATAACACCATGACCCTACCATTCAGCAGGAAAAAATCATAAGAGAGATCACACATATTCATGGAGATTGAATAAAACCCTATTAAATGAAGAATGGATCCAAAAAGACATGAGAGCAGAAATCAAAAAAATTGTTGGAAGAGAATGAGAATGAATACACAACATATTGAAACCTTTGGGACAGCATGAAAGCATTCCTAAGGGGAAAATTTATAGCACTGAGTGCCCACATTAATAATGAAGAGAGATCACAATTAAATAAGCTTATGTTTCATCTCAAAGCCCTTCAAAAGGAAGAACTCCAAAGCCAGCAGAAGAGAGTAAATAACCAAGATCAGAAGTGAAATCAATGGAATCGAGAACAAAGAAAAAATTAAAAAATTGATGAAACAAAGAACTGGTACTTTGAAAAAATAAATAAGATAGATAAACCCTCTAGGCAACCTCACTAAAAGAAGGAGAGAAATGAAGCAAATCAATAAAATCTCCAATGAAAAGGGAGCAATCACTAATGACTCCATGGAAATCCAACAAATTATAAGATCATATTTCAAAAAACTGTACTCCTAAATTAGATAACATGGAAGATATGGAGATATTTCTAGATACATACAATATCCCTAAATTGAGACAGTTCAATATTGAAATCCTAAACAACCCAATAACAGGAACTGAAATCCATACAGCAATTAAAAGTCTACCAAAGAGAAAAGCCCAGGACCTGATGTTTTCCCCAGTGATTTTTATCACACTTTGGGGGAGGAACTAACACCTTTTCTTATTAAGTTATTCCAAGAAATTGAAAAGGAGGGAACTCTCCCAAACACTTTTTATGAAGCAATCATAACTCTGATACCAAAACCCAACAAAGACATATCAAAAAAAGAAAACTACAGACCAATATCCTGATGAACCTGGACACAAAAATCCTTAATAAAGTTCTAGCAAACCATATTCAAAAACTTATCAAGAAGATAATTTATCATGATCAAATGGGCTTCATCCCAGATATGCAGGGCTAATTCAAAATACACAAAATAATATAATTCATCACTTAAACAGAATTAAGTACATAAACCATATGATCATTTTCATTGATGCAAAAAAGGTCTTTGATAAAATTCAGCACCCTTTTTTGCTCAAAACTCTAGAGAATTAGGGATCAAAGGAACCTATTTAAACTATGTAAAGGCTACATATGCAAAGCCCTCAGCTAGCATAATACTGATGGTAGAAAAGCTGAAAACATTTCCACTAAACTCAGGAATAAGACAAGGCTGTTTGCTCTCACCACTTTTATTCAATATTGTTCTTGAGACCCTAGCCATAGCAATAAGGCAAGAGAAGACAATCAAACGGATAATAATAGGAAGGGAGGAAGTCAAACTCTCCCTCTTTTCTGATGATATGATCCTTTATCTGGAAGATCCACAAAATTCCACCCGAAAACTGCTTAAAATTATAAACAGATTTAGCAAAGTGGAAAGCTACACGATCAATACCCATAATTCAATAACTTTCCTATACACCAACAAAAATAGGGCAGAAGAAATCAGGAAATCAGTCCCATTCATAATATCCTTGAAAAGAATAAAATACTTTGGAATTAATCTAACAAGGGAAGTCAAAGACCTCTACAATGAAAATTATCAGACATTGAAGAATGAAATCCAAGAATACCTGAGAAGAAGGAAAGATATTCCATGCTCTTGGTTAGGAAGGATTAATATAATAAAAATGGTCATTCTGCCAAAAGCTCTGTATACATTCAAAGGAATCCCCGTCAAGATACCAATGTCATTCTTTTCAGATATAAAAGAAGCAATTCTCAAATTCATTTGGGACAATAAGAAACCCCAAATAACCAAACATTACTAAGCAAGAAAGATGAAACAGGTGGTTTTGATATACCAGATCTAAAATATACTATAGAGCTTTAGGAACACAAACAGTGTGGTACTGGTATCAAGATAGGAAAAGACCAATGGAATAGAATAGAAGACCCTGAAACAAACCCACAAGTCTTTAAGCATCTGATCAAACATATAACATAACAAAATATTACATGGAGGAGAGACAGCTTTTTCATAAAATGGTCCTGGACAAACTAGATAGCCACTTGCAGAAAGTTGAAGTTAGATTCTTATATTTCACCTTGCACAAAAATCCAATCAAAATGGATCAAGGAACTAGGAATTAAACCAGCTACCTTGTAACTGCTAGAAGAAATGTTAGGTCAACACTCCAGCATTTGGAAGTAGGCAAAGACTTTCTCAACGTGTCTCCTAAAGTGAAAGAAGTAAAGTCAAAAATCAGTGAGTGGGATGTCATAAAACTAAAAAGCTTTTTCATAGCCAAGGAAATTATCAAAATTGTCAAGAGACTTCCTAAAGAATGGGAGAGAATCATGGCCTGTGATTTTTCTGACAGGGGACTAATATCCAGATTTTACAAAATCCTCAACAATCTCAACCTCAAAAACACTAACAACCCAAACAATAAATGGGCAAAAAAACTAAACAGAAATTTCTCAACAGAGGACATTGAAAAAGTCAATGAATATATGAGAAAGTGCTCTAAATCACTAGTAATCAGAGAAATGCATATGAAAACTACATTAATATTTTTACCTTACGCCAATCAGATTGGCAAAAATGAAGAAAATAAACAATAATAGATGCTGGTGGGATTGCAGAGCGAAAGGAACATTGGCACACTGATGGTGGAACTGGAGACTAATATAGCCCCTCTGGAAAGCAGCGTGGAGAATCCTGAAAAAATTAGGGATGAACCCACCGTTAGATCCAGCTATCCCTCTCCTGGTGTTTTTTCCCAAGGGATTGGAATCAGCACATTATAGCGACACAGCAATATCCATGTTCATAGCAGCTTAATTTGCAATAGCTAAATTATGGAACCAACTCAGATGCCCCTCACTGGATGAATGGATTAAAAAACTGTGGTTATATATATACCATGGAATTCTACTGAGCAATTAGAAATAATGATATTGCAGCCTTTGAATGTAAATGGATGGCAACTGAAGAAATCACGTTGAGTGATTAGTTAGCCTAACCCAGAGAGTCAAGGGTCGAAAACCTTCACTCATCTTTGGAGGCTGAAGCTAGATCCAGGCCTGTGTAAAAGGTGGTCAACCCTCATGTATTAAACTCAGCAAAGTTGTAGTAATACATAACCTAGGGCATTCATAGATATGTATCAGGAAGGAGGGCGAGGGGAAGAAGGTGAGGAATAGGGTGGGAGAATAGGGTGGGATCTAGGGGGTAAATATAGTTTAAGAATATATACATATCATTTTGTTTCATTGGATACATTATTCATTGTACAATAACTAAATTTCTTGATAAAAATTAAATAGTTTCCATAGCATAAGAATGATCTACTTTTGAATGTCTATATAAATTGTGCATAAATTACTTTTAAAGGTACTATTTAGATTAACTTTTAAATTATTTCTCTGTGGTAATTTGTCTTTACATTTTTACTTTTTAATCATATCCTTTTAGATAATACAGTATTTTTCCATTCATCTAAATATTCTAACATGTTTTTATTTTTAAACTCATAAAGAAACTTCTTTCTTAACTTCTATTTTAATATTTATTATGCAAATGTATATATTATTTTATAGTTCATTTATTTGTACATATTTATGTTCAATTTTCCTCAAAAATCAATGCTTGCATTTATTTAACTTTTTATAGCATTGTTCATTTATTCTCTTCAAATATTTTTTAACTTGATCTTTATAAAATTTTTAAAATAGTAACTTCTTTTTGGATCCATTCATCTAGTAAGGGACATCTGGAATTTTACACAGCAATTAGAAACAATGATATTGCAGCCTTTGAAGGTAAATGGATAGCTGTGGAAGAAATTATGCTGAGTAAAATCAGCTTAACCCAGAGAACTAATGGTCGATTATCTCCACTCATCTGTGGAGGTTGGGACTAGACCCTGGCCAGTGAGAAAGTTGGTCTATTATCATGTGTTAAATCCAGATAAGATGTAATGCTATACAACATAATGCTTTTTTAGAGATATTGTGGGAAGGGGAAGGGAGGGATAAGGGGGTAATTTGGGGGGGCATTCCTGGGGGTAATTGTAATATCAAGAATCTATACACATTTTACATTATTTTGTTAGAAACTTGTATGGTTGTTCAAAAATTAAAAAAAAAATTAAAAAAAGACAAAATAAAAAATAGTATATTTCTTAAATTCAGTACTATTTCAAGTATTTTATTCATATATTCAATTAAAAGTATCAAATATCATATGTTTACTTCTGACTACAATTTGATAGAAATTTTTATATAACTATGTATATAAATTTATACATATTTCTTCCATTTCACTCTTTTAATAGCTTGTAATTATACTTTTGATTCTAAAATCTGACTGTCAGTTTCTTTTATTTTATAACTTATTTGATGCTTCAGTTTTATCAATAGGTATGTCATGGACAATTTCAAAAAGTGTGTCTTTTATAAATCCAAGATGTGTATAGATACATTTATGTACAGATGCACACATGAACCCAAGAGTATACACACTGTGTATTATATGTATATAAATCAGTTGATTTTTTTAATGTGAAAGATAATAAAATTTTAAGGAAAAGCAAAGTAATCAGTTGTTTTTAGAAACTATATTATTCACAGGACGTAGTCATATGCCATTAATGTTAGCAACTGAGTGAGGCAGGAATAATCAAAAGTTTGAGGTGAGCTTCAACAAATTAGTGACAACTAAGGAACAGAGCAAAACCCTGTCTTAAAAATAATTAAAAAAAATAAAAATAAAAAGAGCTGGGGATGTGGCTTAGTGGCAAAACACCCCTGGGTTCAATCTCTAGTAATGAATGAAAGAAAGAAAAAAACTACATTACTCAAGTTATGTTTTTAAACATCTGCTTTAGATTTAAAAGACTTAAAAAAGTATTTAAAATTTCTCACAATTGTTTTCCTATCACAATTTCTGTAATTTCGATTAGCTTTTAACAGTTGTGTTTTGATGTTTGTCAGTTGGTTTTTGGAGCTGCCTTATTTTTGTTCTAGATTTTATAGGACTTTTTCCTTGTTTTTCATTAAATAATTTAAAATTTTATTTGAATATATACAAATGTGAAATTCTTTTCAATATTTTTCCAGGGATAATTCAATTCCTTTGATTTGAATATTCAGTTTTCCATTACTTAATGAGAATTTACTATATTCCAGGCTTTATAATTTAGATTCAGCAAATATTACCACATTAAACTTGTGAAACAAAGAATATCATCTTAATTTTGTAACTGAAGAAATTTAGACGTATTAAGGCCATGTTTTTTCCTTTTTTCCCCATATTTTTTATTTGTGCATTATAATTATATATAATAGTAAGATTCATTGTTACATATTGATACATGAACACATTATGAGAGTTAATTTGGCGATCTGGGTGTGAAAGCACACACCTGTAATTTCAGCAACTTGTAGTCTGAGGCAGGATGATCATAAACTTGAGGTCTATCTCAGCACCTTAGTGAGACCCTGTCTCAAAATAAAAAACAAATGACTGGGGATGTACCTTTGTGGAAAAACCCCACTGAGTTCACTCTCCAGAACCAAAAATGAACAAACAAAAAGTAATAGAGTTTGGCCAATATTGTTCCTCAATTTTTTTAAATGTTTGCTTTTAAGTCATTACAGCTTTAAAGAATGTTTGCAAAGATAGTACAGAGAGTTCCTGAGTAGCCTTCATCCAGTTTTACCTAACATTAACATCTTATATCACCATAGCACCTTTATGAAAATTAAAAAATTAACAATGCTACAGAATTATTGCAGATTTTTATTTTATTTCACTGAGTATTTAAATACTGATCTTTTTATTTTCCAGGATCCAGTGCATTTAGTTTTCATACTTCCTAAGTATCCTCTGATTTGTGACAGTGTGACAGTATGATCTTGACACTTTTGATAAATATACTCAATCATTTTTTAAATTAGCAAATGGAATGCATTCTTTGTAATGATTTCTCCTTCTACCCAATTATTCACATTTTCACTTTTGGAAACATATATAATTAATGGGTTTGATGTTCATTGTCTTATTTCTTTACAAGTCAAGCTCTTTCAAAGATTTTTTTACTTTATAAATTTGAGGTTGTTTCTTATGTTTGATTTCTACCTTGGTTATTTAATTATCTTTAATGTTATTCTTTATTGCCAACATTAAAAATTAAAAACTTTTCTGGTTTGAAATTTGGTTTTTGTGCAATACTTTCTTACAAAACTTTATCTGAGCTTGTAACTTACGCATTGCGTCTGCTATAATTGCATCTAAGCCCATTGTTTCCTTTTCATTATATTCTTAAGTTTCATACAGCAGAATTTTTCAGAAAAAAGGAGTATGAATGAAATAGACATAAAGAGGGAAGCAAAAAGAAGTTTATACTCCTGCATAAAGGGAGAAGCAGAGGGATCAACTTCTTTGATTTTGGGGATTTGTAATTCAAATCTCTCCTGAAGCTCAGCTACATTATATGGTAATGGAAAAATAATATTTTCTTCTGATTCGTACAATAAATCAGTTTTAGAAGTTTGTTTAGCATTAAATTTCATTTCCATTATTCTGCAGGACTTTTCATTTCAAATAGGCACAAATTTGATTTTTATCTCTTTTCCGTAAGAATGGCATGCTCTATGATACTCTACCCCAATGCAGAGTAATGGCAGAGAGCTACAGTTCCAAATCACCCATGAGATCATGAGGGTGAGCCGCAGTGCACTGTGTTGCTGAGCTATGATATTTGGCAAGATAGTTGTATCAGAAGAATTTTGATTCAGAGTATTTTCTAGTTATGATGGGTTCACAGTGTGTAACCCCATTGTAAGTTGAATAGCACCTGTGTACTCCACAGAGTTATCAGCAGAAGTAAGCATGATAATCCATGTCTGGTGTTTGCTGCATGGTAAACTCTAATTATATGCTAGCTTGTATTGTTTTTAGTATAACTATTGCTACTTTTTTCTATTACTATTGGTCAGGCATTAAGAGGAACATTGTATATGCATCATCACACTCATACCTCAATATTTATAAACACAGAAACATGAAAGAATTACATACTAGACACTTACAAACCACATAGACTCTCTAATTTTTGTTAATCTATATTTCTTTATCATCAGTCTATCTGTTGTCCCACTTTTTCTTTTTTTGGTGTGTCAAAGTAAAATACAGACATAAATATACCACATTCCAAAGCACATCAGCCTCCATATTATTATTTAGTGTTTGATATTTATTTATAGTTTATTCCTGGGTTAAAATACTATGAAATATTAAAATGTTAAGTATGCCTTTAATTGAGTTTGGGTGAATCCATAAGCCTGTGTAATTCAAATCCCTCTTTTGATATAGAACATCATCATCACACAAGAGATCCTTCATTCTTCTTTCTTAGTACCCACCATCCCCATATCCCTGTGAACTGAATTTCCCTCTTCTAAAACTTGATAGAGTTAGAATTATAAACTAGATACTCCTTGTAGGGTTCCTTTGAGTCAGCAGTTTTCAAGATTCACCACATTGTTGTATATACCATGCAATCATTCTTTTAAATTGCTAAATAGTATTCCTTTGCATGGATACAATATTACTTCTTCATCCAATTGATAAATACTTTCTCATCCTATACTTTTGAAAGCTTTGGCTGCATTTTGATCCTTATGTTTCACAACATTTTCATTTTGTATAATAGTGTCATATTCTTTTTTTAGAGAGAGAGAGTGTGAGAGAGAGAGAGAAAAAGCATCAATTTTATTTATTTTTTCATCTGGCCTTTGTTTCTCCAACACTTAGTTGTGTATTTGGTGTTAGGGTTTGAACCCTGGTCCTCACATATGCCAGGTAAGTGCTCCAACCTGTGAGCTACTCTTCCAGCCCCTAGTATTATGTTCCTTGGTAAATTCTATTATTATTTTTGCAAGTTACCTCAATAAATTTCTGATATTTGCAACTGAAAATCTTGACATAGTCACTGAAAATAAAATACCACAAAGATTTATTGTTTGCTTTAAATTCTATCATGCACGTATACAATGCCTAGCTCACAGAATACATTCAATAAATGTTTAGTGACTGATCAACTAAATAACTGAAAAGTACAATTTGAATGAGGGAATGAAAAGTGTTTATCAGTCAGTTATAGTTTACAATTACTATGTCAGGAAATTTCCTGTGAGCAGTGACAAAGAGACCTGGGGACCCTTGGGTTTCAATGTGAATAAAGGATGATTCCCAGAGACATGCAGGCAAGGAGCGCTCTGGAAGAAGTTAAAAGAAAGACAAGTGTCCGTGCAGCAACCATAGAGTAAGGAGCCCATGTGGGGGTCTGTAGGAGGTAGAGGACTCAGTTCTTGTTGTACCCAGTTTGGGATGGACGCTTAACCTTCTTCCCCCTCTTGGTCAGGATCTAGGCAGAAGGAACAAGCTAGTGACTGTAAGGAACAGAATTTGTCCCACCCTCCACTCTGGAAAGATCTCATTTAATTTTTCTCTACAGAGACAATCAATGTTCAAATAAAGCAGGTTGCCTGAGTTTTCCTCATTTCAGTCCACACTGGAAATGTGTCTATTTTCTGAGAAACCGTTGACTTCAATCTGCATTTCTCATTGCCATTTAGTGAAGGAGGGGCTGCAGTTGACTGTAACTCATATAAAGGGCAATTGCTTATTGTTCAATCAATTCTTATTGATTTGGGAGACTCAGGGACCTTAAACGTATGTGTGCTTCCTCTTCCCGCTGGAAATTTCTCCTTCATCTGGTAGATTCTAATTTAAATTACAGTGCACCATCCTTATGTGCATCGTACAAGAGGCTCTAAGCTTTTCAAATACTGCAGAAGAGAATCTGTAAAACAAGTGAACCTGTCTTTTACTTAAATTAGTTGGCTTGACTGTTAGTACGGGCTCTGAAATCAGAGCCAAGTTTAACCTTTTGTAGCTTTGGATGAGATCCTTTACTTTCGATTTCTTAGATTCTTCACCTGTAAAGTGGGTGCAAGAGCAGTAGTATCTACCATGAGGAAAATTTTATGGAAATGAAATTTCATTTTCATGTGTTCTCTTTTTCTTTTTCTTTTTCTCTCTCACCTGGGACCACTGATACTGAACAAGGGTTTCCTGTCCAACAGGTACAGAAGTCAATGTTACGAGATCAAGTTTTCTTTTTTGTCAAACAAAATGCTGTATTATTAGATTGACAGGCAAGGAGGCCGGGAGCTGGAAAAAAATCTCCAACTGGCCTCCCAGATCAATTGGTGGTAGGAAATTTCCTGGAAGGCAGAGCAGACAAGCTGTTTGCTGGAAGTGGAGGTCTCTGGCTGTTTCATACAGGCATAGGTGCTAATCCTGCCTCTACACAGGTTGTGTGTTTCTCCACGGGGGAGGGGCACATTATCAGATTCTGGGAGAAACTTTGAAATTTTTAAAAAAGAGACAGGGACAGTGAGAGAGAGAAAGAGAGAAAATCAATTTTGTTTTATTTTTCATGTGGCTTTCGTTGCTCTGACACTTGGTTGTGTATGTGGTGATGGAGTTTGAACCCACGTCCTCGCTCATGCCAGGCAAGTTCCATAACCACCAAGCCACCGCTCCAGCCTGGAATTTTGAATTTTTGATGTCAAAATGTCACTGATAGAGAGGAACTTCTCGGCGCATGTTTATTCTTCATCTGGTTTTTATTTCATTGGACATTTTGTTCTGTACGTGGTGCTGGGGTTGAACCTGGGTTCTTAACCATGTCAGGCAAACATTTTACCACTGAGCCACCTCTCCAGCCCATGCATGCGTATTCTTAAAAACTAGTTCTGTAGGATCTTCCTGAAAGATGACTTGAGCTATTTATTATTTAACGTGTTATGTCCAGGTGTACCTAAACCTTAGACAAGCTCACTACTTCATGGCTGAACCAGTGAGTCTCATTCATTTTCCCCTCAGTTTTTTTCTTGGGGCATATTTTCATATGCTCACCTTTAAATGGTTCTAAACATATTATTATTTTTTTTTTCAGGACTGAGGACTGAACTCAGGGCCTTGCGAGTGCTAGGCAAGTGCTCTGCCACTGAGCTAAATCCCCAACCCTCTAAACATATTATTGATGAGATTTTGTACAGATTTTTCATTTAAACAAACTTGCAAGTAACTGTAGATTGATCCTATATTTGTACTATATAAATTTCTTAGGTATATATATATATATATAGTCACATATATATAACGCTTGCTTATAATTGGTTTGTAAAAATGGGAATACTGAGATGAAGGGCATGAATTAATTATAGGATTATGATGCAGCTTTTAGTAGTTTGATAGATGTTTATCTGATCATTTTCTGTAATTTCTCTTTTAAAAATCTGATCTTATACTGGTGTATCATGTGAAGACTAGTATTGAAAATGTATTTTTTACCAAATGTGTATTTCTAAAATTATTTCATACATAAATGTTATTTATCTCTAAAAGTCAGTTATTGGGGCTGGAGCAGTGGCTCAAGGGTTACAGCCCTTGCCTGGCATACGTGAGTATGCGAGTTCGAACCCCAGCACCACATACACAATGGAGTCTCAGAGCAACGAGGCCACATGAAAAACTAAGTAAAAAATGTTTAAAAAAATAAAAAAATAAAAGTTAGTTATTTTTAGAATGATCAAAATAGCAATATCACATCTAAAGCTTTGAAAGGAACTTTGTTGAGAGAATTATAAATTCATATGCAATCATAACAAATAATGCTGAGATTCTGTATGTCCTTTATCTACTTTTCCCAATAGTAACACCTTGTTCTAACAATTTCACAACCAAGAAATTGATGTTGATGCAATTCATCACACATTTAAAAAATTTAATAATAACTTCTACTAGTAAATATGAATGTAGTGTTCAAATGTCTGTTCAAATATTGTCACATGACGTTTTCCCTGATGATTTGTTACAGGGAAGAGATCCCCACATTCTTCAGGACTTTACTCGGCCTAACGTGGACATGTGTATTGCAAGCCCTCTCTACACCAGGCATGAGCATGATACACAACGAAGAGAGGAGGCAATGGAGAATCACATCTTGTCACAAATATTATCCCCACTTTGAAAGCAACAGCACTGAAATGCATAAAATATAAGTACTTCTGCAAGCTCCCATAAATGGCTAGCACCACAGCTGGAATTCTAATCTGTGTTCTTTCCGTGAGAGAACCGTGGAAGCTCAGGGGGAAAAAATCTTATAAAAATTCTGGATGGTTTACGACCTGCAGTACTGGTGGGATTCAAGTATTGCTGCTGCAGCTCAATAGGCTCCTGTACATTGACCTCGAGGGGTTGTTTGTTGGGCTGCAGATGAAAGGACATGGAACGGGACCTTCGGGATAAGAGATCAACCCTGCTGCCATCATTTACTAGCAGTGAACTTTGGGTAAGTCATTTAATCTTGTTGAAATTTTATATTTCATCTACACAGCAGGAACGTTAGTACCTATTTTACAGTTTTATTAGTTGATGACACAAGATAATGTTTGTGAAGCTGCTAGCAAATAACAGTGCTCATTACATGCTAGTTCAACCAGAATGCCTGGCAAATAGCAAAACAAACAAACAGAACCCCAAATGCTACAGAAAATATCATATGATGTTAGCAATGAGACTGAACATTTGATGATTACTTTTTTAAAAATCGCCAGGTAGCTTAATTTTTCTAAAGGGCAGGGTTGACATAAGGGGCCCTCTTTTAAAAGGGATCACAGTTAAGAGGGCTGCCATTTGTCTCCTCTCTTCCCTTTTGGCCCCAAGTCCTTCACAGATTGGTGCTGACACATGCTCAGGAAACCATGGCAGATCATCTGCTTGGATCCTAACAAGCTGCTTGTGATTTTAGCTAGAGCCAGTTTAACATCAATGGTCCCTTTGTGGACTGTTTTGTTCTGTTTTTCTTAGAAGCAAAATGCCAGCCCCGGTCAAGATCTAGAAACTTGCTGTTCCATTGTAAGGGGATATGCATTTAAATGAGAGCTGCACAAGTTGAAGGATGCTCTTGCTAGCTTCAGAGTTGGCCAGTCAGTGGGAAAATCTACAGAGTCCTCTGGAATCACTAAGCCGGAAGGCCTTGGGGCTGGAGGCATCACTGGCTAAGAACAGCACACTTTTAATGTAGATATTTTGCTTCTACTTCACTGCTGGCTGTAAAACATTGCAAATAAGCCCTACTGTTTGTTCCTTTCCTTTCTAACTTGTTATTTCGGCACTTAGGAATTTAGAAAGATGCTATTTCCAAACTTTGGGTAGAAAGCTAAGATTTCTTCTGTGACACCTGCCACAATGTTTTATTTTGTTGTTGTTATTTCCTCATAAGAGTCCCATTATCATGGGAATCAGAATTTAAAAATATTGATTGTTTTCTTGTGTAATTCAATTTCAAAATGCATCTTCTTTATAGCCTTTAATATTGAGATTTTAAAAATGAATAAAGAGCACAAAATTAGTTTAAGCCTTGGGTATTGCATTGATAGTTAGGGAAAAGTTTTAGGGTGCTTTTATTAGAAATGTTGTTAAAATCTTTTGGGAATATTAGAAGGAATCTCTAAAGGTTTTTCAACTTAACTCTTTAAATAATCACCAAAGATTTTCTGTGAAAAGAGTATAAAAACTCTTTAAACAAAGGCCCATTCCTCATTTTAATGCAAATTAGTACAATTTGGAAAGTCCGCCTGTATTTCTAAATATAACACTGCATAACATTAGTGGCACATTTTATATTACCCGATCACTTACACCAATCTCACTTCTGAAAAGCCTTACAGGAATGAATACATTTTGCCTGTAGAAGGCAGGCTTACAATCTTTCAAATAAAGGCATAGAGGATAAAGAATGTTCATGAAAATATTACCCAGCCTGAGACAAGCATCCTTATCTACAGCATCGGATGAGTAAGGTCCCTAAGTAATTGCTGTCTCCTGTGGTTTACCACGATTATGCAACCAGGAAGCAGAGGCCACTGCAGCTTCTAGGCTGTGTTTGTGGAGAACTCTGAAAGTCATTCTGGAGCTTCTGGTAATTGTCTCACTTATGATAAAATGCTTCATAACATGACACTTCCTTGCTTCATGCATTTCTTTGTACCTGATTTATGAATTGCCTGCCCTTAAAAGAGTGAGTCATGTGTAACAGAGGTTTGGCATTTCTCTGCTGGTGCAGTTGGTCAGTCCCAGAACACCAACACACATGCCTTCTTTTGTCTTTTGCTTTTCCTGAGTACTTGAGGTAGAGAAAAAAAGGAGGCTTGGAAGAGAAGGAAAACTGGGAGAACGACTCTTTCCCCCACGCCGCTGTCAGCTTCACATCTCTAGCTTGGGAATTCTGCAAAGGAATGAAGATGCGTAAACCCTGCTCGCTCCTGGAGCAGGACAGGATCTGAAGGCAACCCTCCTGGGCTCAGAGGGCAGCTGCTCCCCCACTGAATTAGCCAATAAATAATCCACAGTCTAAGAGGCTGGCAAGACCTTGACTGTAATACTAAACCTTTGATAGAAACAGGCATTTTCTAACAACCTCAGGAATGTAGAGCAGGTTATGAAAATGAAGATTGATTTAGAAAGGAAAGGTTCTGCCATTTTTGGCGTTCAGAATTATGTAGTTAACCTGGGAGGGAGAAAAACGAAATGGGGTTATAACAAAACCTGCCAGTCACCTTATAGAACCCGTGCAAGAGTGACCAGAAAGCCAGACATCCACGTGGGGGTTTCTAGACTGAGACTTCACATTCCCTCAACCAAGCGCTTGAGTCTGGCAGGCGGGCAAAACACCACACAACACAACACAACAAAAATAAGACCAAACAGTAACAAAATGAAAGCTGGTTCAGGCTGCAGTGCATATCAATAAACTTCAAATAAAGTACATTTTTGGGTGTCAGGAGGCCCTGAATAAGAGCCAGCTGTAGTCTTGATTCTTTACTTACTTCTGGAGACATTGATATAGGGGACTGTTTAGAAAACTAAACTGTATGTGTATGTGGTGTCTTAGTCAGCTTTCCCCCTGTTGAGACTAAAATTGCTGATAAGAACAATTAGAGGAGGGCTTACAGTTGCAGATGTCCCAGTCCGTAGAATGCTGATGCCATTGTTTGGGGCTGGAGGTGAGGTTGAACATCACACAGGAAGAGTGTGGCAGAAGAAAGTGGCTCAGAAAGCAGAGAAGAGAAGCAGAGAGAGAGTTCCACTTGCCAGATACAAAATATATATCCCAAAGACACCCCAAGGGACCCACCTTCTCCAACCAGACCCTACTTGCCTCCAGTTGCCACCCAGTTAATCCCTAGCAGGGGATTAATTCACTGATTGGGTTAAGGCTCTCATAATGCAATCATTTTATCTCTTTTTTTTAACATTATCTCACATACCTCTGAACCTTCCTGCATTATCTTACATGAGCTTTTGGTGGACATCTCACATCCAAACCACAATACGTGGCCTTAGATAAAAGTCCAAGTAAGTTGAAACTAAGAATGATAATAAAACTAGGAATGATAATGATAATGATCCATTTACCAATTGCTTTAGTCAGCTTTTTATTTCTGTGACCAAAACACCTGACAAGAATAACTTAGAGGGAAAGTTTATTTGGGGCTTATGGTTTCAGACTCCATTACTCTGGGCCCAAGATGCAACAGAACATAATGGGGAAAGGGCCCAGAGGAGGAGAGCTGCTCAGCTCCTATCTGGAAACAGAGGGAGGGGAAGTACTACAGGGAAGACATACCCTTCAGGGCATGGTTCGCCTTCTCCGGCCATGCCCACCTGCTTACAGTTGCCACCCAGTCAGTCCATTTCAACTAGGATGGACTGACTAGGTTAGAGCTCTCACAATCCAATCATTCACTTCTGAATATTATTGCATTAACAGGAGTTTTGGGGAGTTGCCTCATATTCAAACCATAACACCAGCCATTCTCTCTTCTCCCATGCATGCTCTTAGACAATGAACAATTTCAGTGTATTTAGTTAGGATAAGTTAGTGATTACGGTCTCTACAGCTGACTGGCAGAGTGAGTGTGTGGATTTTCTGAGTCTGGCCTCCCCCACTCTGGAGTTTCCCCAGAGTTTTCTGTGGGAAGCTGTAGACTACTTAGGATTTTTGTAAATATGGGAAATGGGTTGTCATGAAGCTGCTTGGAGTCTGCTAGTGTTGATGATAAAGAGACATGCTAAATTCTGAGTTCATGTCGCAACCCCATTTTCTGCAGTGTGTTACTGGGCACAGAGGACACTTCTATCATAAGAGGAGGTAATAGCAGGACAGATCTTGAGTACAGCAGTCACAGTGTCTTCTGAAGAGTCCAGAGTACAGCCTGTTACCTTTCTCAGGTAGCTTTCTAAAAGGAGTTCAATATTACTCAGAAAACCAGGAGAAGGCTGAATGGATGTCTGAAGAGATATGTTCTTGGGAGCAGGTAGTTGGTAAGGAAAAAATAAAAGGAGTTTCTTGTAAGGCATAGTCAAGTCTCAGTAAGCAAATTAATGGGGATCAAGTCTTAACACCACTGAAGGATAGGAAGAAGGTAGAGAGATTTTTTCACAGAATACTTTCAGCCAGTGCCATTTTAGTCTTCATAAACCATTAGAATTCTTATTTTGGGAGTTGCCATGTCACACAGCATTAAACATTAATATCTACTTATATCCAAAATGAAACACAATTTTTCCTGTGAACACAATTTTTCAACATTATTTAACATCAAATAAGTCATCCACTTTATGATTGGCTGTGATTTCTTTGAAATCTTTGTGCATTCAAATATATACTAATGATTGTTTCAAGTTGTACTGAAGTTTTACAAATACTAAGCATAAAGATTGGCAAATCTAAAGAATGTAATATTTTACAGGTATTAAATTAAACATTTATTTATTTGAATTTCAGTCTTTAATTTGTATCTTAGAGGCAATAGCATTTCTTTCAGATCTCCAGCAGTTTCATGGGTCCCTGAAAAGCTCACAGGCTCTTGTCACTGGGCCTATAGTGCCAGTTGGATAAAGCAGCTGTTCCCAGCTGAGCCCACTATCAGGAAGACAGTTGCTAAGACAGTTGGGTACAATCTGGAAGAAAGGTTGTCGGAAGACATGAACAAATGACCTATTATACAATCTTTGATTTTAGGATAGTGTGTTGTTGCTAAGGTTTATTTAATTGCATTCCTGACTGAAATGAAACCAAGTGGTTGTTGCGTGCTTTTTTTGATGAACTTGATGGGAAGGACATAGGGAAACTAGAATCTAAGTTACACGTGGCAGGATTAATCAAGATTAGAACGGGCCTTCCAGAAAAAAAACATATGGAATACAGAGGAACCTACTTATGCCAAGATAGTCCTGGCATAAGTTCTGTAGGAACCTGAGGTGATAAATAATAAGATAAATCGAGTGAATTTCTCCAAATATTATTACACCCTTTTTCTCCTCTCCTTTGACTCATCGGTCAACCTCATTCTGAAAACGTGAAGGTATTATTCTAAAGTCTCTTCTTTTTTCCCTTTGAATTTCATCTCTTTCACCATGCTTTCCTCTGACCCAGTTTTTTTTTTCTGTTGATGGTTATTTTATCAATGATGTCACTAAGCCATTTTCAATTTTTCATTCTTTTTATTCTATCCAATTAGTTGATATGTATTTTCAATATGACAAGGGAAATATATTTCACATTGTATTAGTTTCTTATGACGGCTCTAATAAATTACCAGTAACCAAGTGGCTTAAAACAATGCATAATGGAAGCCAAGCGATATAGTGTATGCCTATAATTCCAGCAACTCAGGAGACGGAGGCAGGAGGATCATGAGTTTGAGGCTAGCCTCAGCAAATTATCAAGACCCTGTCTCCAAATAAATAAATACATAAATAAATGTTAAAAGGCTGGGGATGTAGCTCAGTTGTAGGGCACCCCTGGGTTTAATCCTCAGCACTACATCAATCAATCAATCAATCAATCAAGTATTTGTTCTCTTTCCCTTCTGGAGACCAGAAGTCCAAAATGGGATCTGGCCTAAAAGCAAGCAATCAATAGGTTTTCATTCTTCGTGGAGAATCTAGAGGAGAATGCATGTCCTTCTCTTTTTTAGCTTCCAGAAGCCATCTCCATTCCTTTGTACCTGCCTCCTTTCTCTATTTCAAAACCAGTGAGGTGGAATCTTCTCTATGATCTCTGCTTCCATCTTTACATTTTTCTCTTTCTCACTCTGATTCTCCTGCTTCCCCATATAAAGACTCTGATAATCTAGGGTAATTTACACTTCTTGAGATCCTTAACTTCAGCATGTCTTCAAACCCCTGTTTGTCATGTAAGATAACAGTTTCTGGAAATTGGAAAATGAACATCTCAGATGGTCCATTATTTAGCCTCCCACACATATCTCCACCATTCTCCTCTCTCATCTGCCATTGGGTTTGCCTTGCCTCTTGCTTACCAGATTCTTTATCTCTAGCACCTCATTCCTCTCCCCCACTCTGCTTCCCATTATCATCCTATAGCTGGGACCTGGCCACAGCTCTTGTTTCCTCAGAGTCACTCAGTGTCTCCTCACTGAACACAGAAGAAATCTCCTGCTTCTCAGCCTTGAACACAGACCTCCCCTTCCCTTTGCACCCATCTGTAGCATTCAACCATACATCAATCATTTCACACATCAACTCTACTCACTATTCCTTCAACATGCCCAGAACTTTTTCAAATATTTCCTTTTTGTGGTTTCTTCCAGGTGCAGCTTTCTTCCCTTTCCCTATCATGTTGGCTAAAATTCAAATTCTTACTCAGGGCTCAGATCAACTCTTCCGTCTTCTGTAACACCCTCTTCAGAACTGACTTTTAAAAACTATTTCTTTTTTGTGTAAAGCCCTTAGCCTGCAATTCTTGACATGATTGTGTTCACAGATGTTGAAGCTCTGATGAGCAGGGACCACAACTTGTTGATTTTTCAAGACCTCATAGCATCTAACACAATGTGTGGCTCATTAGATAATGTGAACAGATGTTTGTGTTATTGAATATTTGAGATATTTTTCTTTAAGAAATAGCCAAAGAATTTATAGAGACTCCCTTAAAATCATGTTTAAAGACAGTACTATAACTCAAACACGAAAGTTTCTCGTATTTTAATTTGCTGGTATTCTGGCTGGGAAAGTGTTTCCCTTGTCTGGGCTATATCCTTTTAAAGAGGGTTAGTATGATGGGAAAGATTCCTCAGGTCATTCCCAATCCATTTGCCCCAGTAGTGTTCTGATTCAGCTTTGTCAATTGTAAGCCTCAGAAATGGTGCCAAGGGTCCCTTGTCCTCCAACAGATACTTCTGTTCATCAGTGAATTATTCCTCTCAGTTCCTTATCCAATATTTAATTCCCCGTTTCTGAGCTGTATTGAAGGTGAGGAAGGCCTATCTGATCTCCCCAGGGGCTCAGTGCCAGCAGAGTAATTAGCTAGGCTTCATGCCAGTTCAGAGCTTTGATCTGCAAATCGGTAACCTCCTGTTTCACTATGGTGGTGGAAGAAGGTGTTGGGCTGAAGAAGAATGCTCTAGGATCTTCTTTCAAACTATACAGACATTAGGCTGGAGAGGTTGAGAATTGAACTACACAAAGTATTGTTGATAAAAAATATTTTAAGAAAGGAAGAGTCTTATTGGTTCACTTAATTAATCAAACACTGACATTATGTTAGTGGCTTCCCAGATAATTTAAACTAAGGAAGCCTGTATTCAAAGGGAATAAGGCGGATACATTTATTGAACTGTGAATGGCATTTTTCTGGGCCCAAGGAAGCTCAACGTGAACAGATATGCTTCTGTTAGGATGTTTGTGGCCATAATGAAGTGGTATCAGGAAAAGCCAACTGCGTTTTTTCCATCTTAAAAAAAATCAGGGAAGAGAAGAAATGTGGTATGACATATAAAAGGCACATTTGACCAGAAGACACATTCTGGTTTTGTGGCCAGTAGCTTAAATACAAAAGATTTTTGTTGGAATGAGGTTTGAAAGCCTGACAAGAAATAAAGCAGGCTCAGAAAGCTGTCTGTCTATGTGAAGTAGTTTGCTGGCACCAACGCGGAATGTGGCAGCTGCATTTGGTATCCAACCGGGAGCTATAGATTTTTACTAATACTCTTGTAGAAAGAGATTGGCAAATACCCTCCCAGAGTCCTATATGCTCAGAAGGTTGGCTTGGCTGCCAGGGAAGCATGTGGAACCCCAAAGGATGCCACAACACTTCCCTAATGCTTTTCCTTCCTTGTGGTTTGGCTATAGCTTTTAAACTTGAGAGTGAATCATAATGGAATTGCAAAGTGGGCTCATTACATTAGATGGATTGAAACAACTTATAATGTATGACAATGGGGATGTGGGGGGTGTTAGTGGCAGCCAGCAGCAGTCTTGGCCCATGCTCCGTAATGAAGCCAGTGGTCTTTGTGGGTAACTGAGGAGAGGATCCCGAGACAGACACCCTGTCTTAAAATACCTCTCCTGCTGACCTGTCATGGTGCTTTTATCTCAAGGTTTAAATACCCACTGGCTAAGGCTTAGAGGCCTTTAGCAACCAGTAAAATGCTAGGGCTGCTGGAATGAGTCATGCATTCAATTGTATTAGCCGTTTAGAGAATTCCTTTTAAGTCTCTCTCCTGCAATACACTGTGTGTTCCTGCAATACACTGAGACAATTTCGTCATCTGTCCATGTTGTCACTCACTTCCTCCCAGCACAGTTCTAATTAGTAAGTGCATCTTGTCACTTACTAAAAATCTGGACTGATTTTTCTTCATCCGGATGGATTCCTCTGATAGTCTCTTACCCTTATGAATGCAGTACCTGAAGCGTTGGTTTGTTTGTTTGTCATGGCTCCTAGGCATGCATTTTTCACATTGCCTCTGTTAACCTTTCTAAAACACAGGTCTGATCTTGTCACCATTCCCTGTAAAACCTCTCCATAAGTCCTTACTGGCTATAGGACTATCTAAATCTTGTGGTTTGATCACCAAGGCCCTTTGCAGTCCCATTTCTCTCCACCTATCTCTCTTCTTTGGTGTCCCACCATATAGGAAATACCTTTCCTGATCATAAAAGCAAAAGCTCACATGATTTTAATTTATTGCATTCTTGTTGCTGTCTACCTAGACTGAACTTCCCTTTACTCTCTGCTTGCAAAATTTGCTCTTATCCTCCAAAACTCAGATCATAGGTTGGTGCTACTTCTGTAACTCTTCTAGACAGGATTTTTTTCTGTTCAAGTTAATTTGTACACACCTCCATCAAACGCACTCTCTATCCTGTTAGTAATTTTCTCCTGACTTTTTCCACAAAGATAAATAATATAGCATTCATCTCTAGGTCTTCAGAGCTGACACTTGTCTAGAATAATAAATCTAAATTAAAAACCTAACTGACAAGAAATAAACCATATTTGGGAATCAGTAGATATAATTACTTGCCCATATCAACAGCAATGCTGACATAGCTCTATGGCAAACTATCAAGTACAAGAGAAAATGTTCAGTTGTATTACTTTTTTCCTCTGCTGTTGTGTTAAAAAAAAAAAGACCATAATACTATTTCAGGAAAAAACTCATACAATGTATAATCTCAAACTTTGATTACAAAATTAATAGTAATGAGTTATCTACTATATCCAAGACACTTTAGGGAGTGCCTATGCCACGAAGTAAAACAAGCGAAGTCGTTGCTTTCCTGGGGGTTGTAATCCAGGCTGGGCAAGATAGACCTTAAACTTACCAACACATAAATGATATCAGTTTCTGATAGAGATGCCTGCTGCAGAGAGAATTAAAACAGGGAGGCCTAGGGTCATTAACTGTTGATCATACATTGTAAGAGAAGACCTCCTAGAGATGGTATCAGTTAAGCAAATGACTAGGAGGAAAGGAAATTCTGTGCTGTGACAGGATGTGGGTGAGGATGGGGCAGGAAAGCATCCTAAACAAAGATGGCAGGTAGTGCAAAAGCCCCAAGGAATAACAAGATGATTGCATTTAGAAGGAAAAGACCGAAAAAGTCACATTGGAGGAAAAGGTGTAGAATAACCTCCAAGAAGTAGGTAGAGCCAGACAGTGCTCAGTGCTGGTCAGGGTGGGGTGGCTTCCTGGCTGCCACAGGAAGCTCTTGGAGGGCTTTCGGAGGACAGCAGCAAGATGTGAAGACTGGAGACCCTGGCCTACGGAAGCATCATCCTGAGTCCTCATGGGCTTCTGATGTCTTTCTGCTGGAGTGAGAATGTGTACCTGCCACTCCTCAACTCCCCTCTGTCTGCCTCAATTCTTTTCTGTTCCCATTTCTTTCTCTCTGCTTTTGTGGACTCTGGGGCTTAATTTAAAACAGCCAACCACAAATATGATCTTTCTTTTCCTGTCTCATCTAAAAGTTTAATGTAAATTTTATATTCTATGCTCCATTATATCCCTACTTATCATATGGTACACTTGGTGTTCCAGGAAGGTACAGTTGATTTGTCCTGTGGTTTTGCTGATTCCTGGAATACTCTACACATATCCTAATTTGAAAAGGTTCAGGATACAGTACAGATTGATTTAGTTTGAGTGAAACAGAAGATGTCTAAACGTGGAGTGGGCATGCTGTACTGGAGGCTAGGAGGACAAGGCAGCGGAGGGGACTCCAGAGAGCCATTTTGCCAGTGGGTGGAGGAAAAGATGTAACACAGGCCAAAAAAGTTGTTGAAAGAAGGAAATGACAAGCACTCAATGGTCAATTTAACTTTTTCCCTTTACTTATTTTGTAATGTATAAAATTACAAGATAATTTGTACCAGTATTCTCCCTTCAGAAGGCATATTTCATAAGCAGAGACCTTACTTGACCTCAGTAACCAGGACCTTGCCAAACACATAATAAATGCTCATCAGCTATTTATAGAATAAGTAAATAAATGGTTAAAAGACTGCCTGAATTCAGAAACTAGGAGGGCCTGCAGCAATGATCTTGATCAGAGACTCTCCCATAAGATGACCAGAAAAAAAAATCTAGCATGAATACAGAGGTCACCCAGACACAATTCTCTAATATCATAACTGACATTTTGGGAGAGAGTGTAAGAAGAAGGGGGTAGGAAAGAGACAAAGAGGGAAGAAACATTTAAGATGCATAGGCAAAAAGAAAAGAAAATTAGAAAAAGAGAAACAATGGGTCTAGTTTAAAAATAAGTATAAAATAGAACGGAGATTAAGCATATTTAATCAGACTATAAAAGTCTTTCCTAATTATGGATGACAAAGAAACCCCTTGAAAGGAAGTTTATGGAGCACCACTCCAATCAGGTTCAGAGCCTTTTGGGATCATTTGAATGATAGCTGTGTGGGTGCTACTCCCAGTAGATTATCATTTTCTCTTTGAATTCATTTCCTTCAGCAGAAATGAAAGCCTGCGTCACTCACAGGGCATACTCATGTGATGTGTGGGTTTCCCTACCCCAGAGCTCAGACAATCACAGGGCCGAGTTAAAAGTCACAGGATGCTTACCCTGGCCCCAGGGCTGAAGTCTCAGTCACCAACTGGAATGAGAGGCCTACAGATACCCAGGCAAGCAGTTTGGCATATTGAGCATTCTTTTCAACCAATTGTATTGGCATGGTACATGGAGTGTTTCTTTTAAACTCGTATCGGCATGCCATAATTATGTCCAAATGGTAGACCTTCAGAGTCTCAATACTCTCTCTCTTTTCCCAAATTTTTTCAAAATTTCCTTCCTGTTTCTCATACGGGCTTTAGTAAATATCTACAGGATACTAATTATACTTAATTATAGTATGACTAGCTCAGTTAGTGAGCACGTATTAGGTTGATTCATGTATACCATTTATTCCTGTATTCATTTATTCCAGCATTCATCATTCATTCATGAGTTATTGAACATATTTTATTTTATTTTTTAAATAAAGAAAGTGAGAGAAAGAGAGATAATTAATTTTATTTATTTTTTCATCTGCTTTTTTTTTTTTGTGTCTCCTACAATTAGTTGTGTATGTGGTGCTGGGGATCAAACCTGGGTCCTCATGCATGCCACGCAAGTGCTCTACCACTGACCCACAGCTCCAGCCCCAATTGAATATATTTGAAACACAAGAAATTGTATTAATTATTTGGGACCCCAAGATAGAAAAATATAGCTGCTGCCTTTAGGAAGCTTAGTGTCTGGTGGGGAATAAAAGGTATGGATATCCTTCACAGAGTGGCTGCTATATGTTGGTTACTGTGGGTTTGGTACTGTGCTGGGTACTTTACATTCATTGTTTTTAATTTCACAAGATAGGAAGTATAAGATAGAAACTGGGAGGTGATTGGTTAGAGGGTAAGGTAACTGATCTGATTGCTTCAAAGCCATAAGGTCAGTGAAAAAATGATAGTTGAGATTACAACTCAGCTATGTCTGGCTCTCATCTAATGTTTGCAGTTGTTGTTATTGCTAAATTACATTCCTATTACTATTCTTGTTAATGCCCCTGTAAATGTCAGCAATAGCTCTTACTTTTGTCCTCTTATTATTGTACTGTAAGATCTATGGGTTAGGAATGTATCTCTTTATCAATAGTTTTTTGTTTTTTTTTTTTACTAGAGGGTTTATAGAGCACTGTAGGTGCCCAGTAAGGATTTTCTTTTGAAAGAATGATTATAGGCATGAATGAAATGTTAGGCTCCCCACACTAAAATTTGGATCCCATCTTTCAAAGTGGTCTGGCTTTAACTAACTTGACTCTTTGCTAGTTCTAGATACCCCCTACTACCTGTATGCAACAGGGTTTGGCCAGGTATGTGAAGCAAGAAGTATTTAAC
>PVKS010004184.1:77500-95862 GCA_004027875.1 Aplodontia rufa
TAAAGTAAAAACTTTTTCTTAGTTAAGATATAGGAGGTCCAACCACTACTTTCTCATTAAAAAAAATAGTAAAAAAATAAAAATAAAGATTAAAAAAGTAAAACGGTTTGAAATTTAAATGAAAAATTATCTTCGGAGTGAAGGAGGATTTGGTAGAATTCTTAGAGTAGTCAGGTGAGGCTGAAGCTTTACTCTTCAGGGTATGAAGTTGGGGCTGCTTATAAACTTCCTAAGTTAAAGTATCACTAGGCTGCTTTGAATTTCTCAGAAATTTAATAAGCAATTTTAATATAAGGCCAACATTAGAGGGAGAAAATCCTGGTTTACCATTGGGGCTGTCTTTCAGAGGACTTGAATGTAATAAATGATAAAATTAAGAAAAGTGAATATTTAAAAACCTGGCAGCCTTATTAATTTTACCTATTCTTGGATATCTTTAATTTATTTTTTAAAATTTAATTTTTAAAAATTATGGTGAAATGCAATTTAACATAAAATTTCAAAATTAAAACCCATTTGGAGCCTGATTTGCTGCCCTCAAATGTTTCTTAAGAGGAGGCTATTTTTAAATGTTTATGTTTAGGATGGAAAATGAAAAGAGTTTGTTTTCCAATAATGTCAAAGAAGGTAAGATCGGAAGCTTGCAGGCAAAACCAGCACATTAGTTTTGGCCTTCTTGCTGAGGGTCAGCACAAAGGCCCTGGCAGTGGAGTGCCCACCCATTGTGAAATGAAATTGCTGTGCCCTCGAAAAAGAGGTAAGACTGGGTGCAAAGGTTTACAGCTGACTGGTTTAGTTTTGCCTGTTGCTGATCTATGGCTGCTGATCTGTTTGGGTCTTTTCGGGGTGGGGGGCAGTATTTGGGTTATTTATTCTGACAGAAGGCTAGATGCTATTTCCATCTGCCTTGGAGTATTTGAGGAGATAAATGTCTGCCACATCCTGATGAATGGCCTCCATGGTTCATTGCCAGAGAAACTGAGTTATGGCTCCTATATTTCATTTAAGAGAAAACTCCAGCCATCCAAAGTATGCACTGCAGCCTTCCATTTGACCAGGATAGCAGAGTGTTTTTTTTTTTTTTTTCTGTTTGAAGGACAAAATTTGCACAGTAGCACCTTTGGGGGTTTGGAAGGTAGGAGACAGATAGAAAACTCTCGGAAAGCCAGGCTAGTAAATCACTATAGTCCACATAAAATTAGAAAAAGAATTCAGGGAACAGAATCTAACAATTATTTGTCCTGAGTTTAAAAATAATCTTCACTTCTGCTCTCACATCCTCAGTTAAATCATTCCAGAATAGATTATCTTTAAGAATGACAAAGGGGTAGCATAAAAATTTATTTTATTTATTTATTTATTTATTTTTATTACATGATATAGAGTCACAATTGAGGGGAAACGTTATCAAACATTCAAGAACAAATGTATATATACTTAGTTATCCAGGGCTAATGCCATGTCATGGATGCCCAGCTTGGGTTCCCCATGTTGCTCTTTCCCCCAGAAGAACCCCTGAGTTAAATGGATATCTCATGGAGGTCAGAGATCACCTTCTGAGATGATTCCCCTATATTTGCATCCTCAAGTCTCCTAGGTGATTTTCCTAAGCTCTCCCCCAACCCTGTGCCCCAGCCTATGCCTCCAAGTATCCTAGGGAGTCATCTCCCTGTTGCAATAAGAATCATACAATTTGAAGTTATTATTAGCTTTGCCGTCTAACATACTGCTTCCTGATGTATTCTATCTTCGACAGATGAGAAAAACCATTTGGCCCTTGAGTCTCTGAGATTAGGATACTTCACTTAGCATAATTCTTTCCACCTCCATCCATTTGATCTCAAAAGCCATAATATTGTCTTCTCTAATGGCCGAGTAGTATTCCATTGTATATATGTACCAAAGTTTTTGTATCCACTCATGGAGTGAGGGGCATCTGCATTGGTTACATAATCTAGCTACAGTAAATTGAGCTGCTATAAACATTGATGAAGCCACAACGCTATAATATGCTGATTCTAGCTGTTTTGGGAAAATACCCAGGAGTGGGATAGCTGGGTCATAAGGTGGTTCCAGCCTTAATTTTTTGAGGATTCTCCACACTGCTTTCCAGAGTGGCTGAACCAGTTTACAGTCCCACCAGGAGTGTGACAGTGTTCCTCTTTTCACACAGCCCCTCCAGCATCTGTTGTTGTTTGTATTCTTCATTTTTGCAACTCTAATAGGAGTGAGGTGGTATCTCATTGAAGTTTTGATTTGCATTTCCCTTATAGCTAATGATGTAGAGCATTTTCTCGTATATTTATGGGCTTTCTGGATTTCCACTAGTGAGAAGTTTTTCAAGATCTGTAGCCCATTTATTGATTGGATTATCTGTGATTTTGGTGTTTAGTTTCTTTAGTTCCTTGTATATTCTGGATATTAGCCCTCTGTCTGAGGTGTAGCAGGCAAAGGTTTTCTCCCATTCTGTACGTTCTCTCTTGATGCTCTTGACTAGATCTTTAGCTGTGCAAAAACTTTTTAGTTTAATTGCATCCCATTCTTTTAATATTGACTTTACTGCTTGAGCCATGGGAGTTTTGTTAAGGAAGGCGCTGCCGACTCCTATGTGCTGTAGTGTTGAACCTACTTCATTTTCTAGTAAGTTTAAAGTTGTTGACTTAATATCCAGCTCTTTGACCCATTTTGATTTAATTTTTGTGCAGGGCGAAAGGTAAGGATCCAGCTTCAGTTGTTTGCATATGGCTGTCCAATTTGTCCAACACCATTTGTTGAGCAGGCTATCTTTCTTCCACACTATGCTTTTGCCCCCTTTATCAAATATTAAATAGTTAAAGAAATGGGTGTTTGTCTCAGGATCTTTTATTCTGTTCCACTGATCTTTGGTTCTGTTTTGATACCAATACCATGCTGGTTTTGCTACTACAGCTCTGTAGTATAATTTCAGGTCAGGGATTGAGATACCCCCTACTTCTTCCTTCCTGTAATGTTTAGGTAGCATATAAATTTAAATACCATCAAGAATATCACAAGATATGTATTTTCTAAGATATATGAAAAACATACAACTCTTTTGTACATATACCAATTATATATATCAGCAGGTTGAATGAAAATTAATTCTAGACACCAACTGATTTTCAGATACCAAATGGCAAGGGGATTATAATTGTAAATAGGTTTTTCATGACCTAGGATGATACAGAGGCATATACAGAGTCTGTATACATCACTTACTTGTATATGGGTACCGTATATATTCAATGGCTTGTACTGATGGGCTGGAGTATCTATTGCATGAAGAAAAGGAAGATGTATCAGGTTTATAAGGTACAGCAGAGGGTGCCACATCGTCGTCTCTGGAAACATGTGCCTAACACTGAGACCTTTTGGGAAACAGAAAAATTAAGAAGAGGAGACCAGAGAATTTTTGCCTTCTTTTTTTTTCTTTTTATTGGTGCATCATAATTATACATAACAGTGGGATTCATTGTTGCACATTTGTAAAACTTTTTGCATTCTTGTTAGCAAGGATATGAGGTAAGTCAAAACTTCACTTGGGATTTAATCAAATTATGGGGAGAGTCCATATGTACCAATCTGTACCTCTTCTGGTAGTCTGGACAATGGGGCCATATTTTATGAAAAAGCTATCAGTACAAGCCAAGAAAAAAATATATATATACTATTCACATAAAATGTACTTTGATTAAACAATTAAAATATAATTTTTAATTATGAGTAGATACCAATTTCAGTCTAGCTATCTCCACTTTGGGGAATGGTCTGGAGAAGAAATTTGGAAAGTTCTGTGCTGTAGAACAAGAGTTAGGCCATGGAAGACTTAGAGTTATATCTGAAAGAATTAACCTAGTGTTGTGTGCAGTCAAGAGAATTTCCAGGTATGATACCTGTCTATTGTTTCTCTTGCTGACAAAATACTTAGAATTCAATTATAAGAACAGTTCATGGAATAGCATAAACGGAGAATGCCTATTATTTAACATACTGAGCACAAAGTAGGTATTCAATTAATGTCAAATGAATGGATGTCTATAAATAATCCTTTGGAATGAAAAGTTTGTTTTGTTCACACCCCTCCAAGATAGCTGCTTCCTAATTTAGTGTAAAACCGTTATGCTAATGCAGAACAAAAAAGAAAATCATATTATGTGATTGGAATATTTTTCTAGTTGATGAATGATACAATAAAGAATATACAAGAGGAATCACTAACTATGGAATTTGGCTAATTCTGAGGGCTATTGTCTAAGAATTTGGACTCATTCATGCATTTGACTAATTCAAAGACAGGTTGGAATGATCACAATTCATGCAAAGCAGAAAAGGCAATCCTCTTGGTCCTAAAGCAATGCAGGAGCCCTGGAGGTAGCAGACATCCTTGGATTCATATCCTGACATCAACTCTATGAGCTTGGATAACAGAAACGACAAGATCAATAGTCAATATACGTTAGCTTTCCATTGCTGTGACAAAATACCCAAGATAAACAACTTATAAGAAGGAGAACTTTATTTGTCTCATAGTTTCAGTCTATAGTTCATTGGCTCTATTTCTTTTGGGCCTGTGGTGAAGCAGGACATCATGGTGAAAGAACATTGCAGAGGAAACTGCTTACCTCATGGCAGCTGGGAGGCAAAGACAAATATGTGGGTTCAGAGTCCTAATATCTTCTTCAAGGACATGCCCTCCATGACCTAATTTCCTTCCAATGGATCCCACCTCCTAAAAGTTTCATCACCTTCCAATAGAATCATTGGCTGGGATCAAGTTTTCAATACATGGGACTTTGTGGACAATCAAGATTCAAATTTGTATTTCAAACATTCAAAATGTTAGTGCATATACAAAATGTTAGTTCCCTCCTTCTGTGTCTCAGAAGG
Organism: Aplodontia rufa; assembly: GCA_004027875.1. Classification (NCBI taxonomy): domain Eukaryota; kingdom Metazoa; phylum Chordata; class Mammalia; order Rodentia; family Aplodontiidae; genus Aplodontia; species Aplodontia rufa. The sequence goes on from PVKS010004184.1 coordinate 82,406, forward strand.
GCATTTGGATGTGTCAGATGCTCTGAGTGGTGCATGATCTTCCTTGTGTTCCACCAAGATCCTATTCTACAAAGCAGGATATATATGAACTTGCAGGGAGACTTAGCATTCATTCTACACCACTCCAATGAATGAATTTCCATTTCTCCTTCAATACAGAGCACTTACGCTTTTTCAATATTCCTCCATCACTCAATCAATATAAATTGACACTATAATAATGCACTGAGGGAAGCTCCCTATTTATAGAACTTACTTCAGTTAACCGTACTTGGGCCTTGCTGATTAACCTTGCTAGACCTATCCCTACTCCAGGAAAGAAGATAGATCTTATTGGAGAGTTACAGCTGCATCTCTGAATTGTATTCACATTAGTTTGATTGTGGCAACAACTGCTCAGGATTCATGCACAATTTGAATATTGGAACTTTAAGCCAAAACACATTGCTGGTAATGTTTTACGTTTTTTTCCTATGGATTTGTACAGATTTTTAAAAATAATGTTTAAGAATGATGATTCTAAGAAAGCAGAATTCATTCTAACTTTCCAGTTCCTGCTAGTTTCAAGAGCCAATTTGCAACAGCTTTCCCTATTCTTTTGGTTTGTTTTACCTTAAAGTTCTTTCCTCATGTACTCATGAGATCACATGAATAGATACTTACCTGTAATCATTGCACTGCATCTATATTTAACATTTTATACAAGTAAATGATCACATTAAGCCACTTGCAAATGTATCTCACTATATCCTAAATGTTAAAATATTTCTCTTATTATACCCATGTAGGTTTAAGAATATTCTGTTCTAATTCTTCTTGCCTGTCATAAGATCAATAATTGCATCAAAATATGTATTTATAAGGAGAGCAAACAGGATCCATTAGAACTTATGTCATTCTTTTTTAAGTATAGAGTTTCTTAATATCAATTTAAATTTGACTTTGATTTAATAGCTCATCAAGAGTTGGATAAAATTTCAACTGAGTAATGCTAAATAAGAAGTTGGAGCCAGGCCAACACAATTTGAGGGCCAGGGGAGCACATCTAATTATTGTGACCCAACCAGAGATGTGACGCCTTGTCTTTTTAAACCAGCTAAACCGAGGCTGAAGCGTGCCAGGGAGAGGTTATGCCAATTTGGCCTTACATGCCCTAAACTTGCTGTCTAGGTTGATTCAGTGGAAAGAACATGGGCTTTGTCGACAAACCTCAGATTGAATTCTGGCTGTTGCACTTATAACCTTGAGGCTTTGAGCATATTACTTAACCTCTCTGAGTCTCAGTTTCCTTTCCCATAAAAACAGGGATTATACTTCCCCTGCAGGGCTGTTTGTAAAGATGAAATGAAATACAATAACTCATGTCTGATGGTTAGGCCAGTACACAGTGGCTACTCCAAAACTATCCATTTCTTTATTCCCTTTTCTTTCTTAGTGGGTCAAATTAATGGTAGGCATGGTCTTTATCAAGTTACTTTTATATTATGAGGCTGAAATACACTAAATGTTTAATGCTGCAAACAGGAATGTTCATGAAAGTTAGAGTTTAGGAATGACAGCAAGATTCTTGTAATATTCTTCTCATTTTTCTCCCTTTTAGACAAGAGAAGGACATTAGCCCTTGGAGAAGAAATTTGTTTTGATTTTGTTCCCTCTCTCGTGCTTGTCTTACATATTGGTTAATTCATTTGATTATTGTTTAAAGTTTTTCTTGTCAGAAGAGAGGTCATAGAATACTTTGTCTCCGTTCTCCATCCTGAGGATGCTAGGATAATGGAGGCAGATCTCCTTCATGACGGCCTCCTATAAATCAAGCAGAAGGATGCAGCCACACTGGTCAGCATGTAAAACAGCATACCGTCCATACAGAACACGATGTGCAAAGTACCCATGTAACTTGACATCCGTGGCACTTTAACACCTGTTTCCATAGCTACACTGTAATCCAGATATTTGAGAGGCAGGTTTGCCTCTGCCAGGCCTGTCATTTCAGGGAAATAAATTAAGAAAGCTGATTACAAGGCCTGGATTATACAATTTCTTTAAAGTACAAGGCAGACCTGAAATCTAACCAGGAATGAACAGAGTTCAGACAAAATGGATAAAAAATCCATTTCTGGTAACCTTTATAGAAAAATTAGAATATAGCTATCCTTCTTTATACATTTTGCTCCCCAACTCCCAGAAGCAGCATCATATGTTACACCTGGCAGTGGTATTTGTGGCACCATAATTTTCTTATTTTTAAGGGTGATACCATATTTTTTTAAAACGAAAGTTTGGAAAAAAATAAACAGATGGGAAGATACTGGTGGAGGGGGGACATGGTGTAGAGAGAAAAAGAGAGAAAGATGGAGTGAGGCAAGTGCTAAAGGGCAAAGCTTCCGTACCAGACACTGAGATATTTGCATATTCACAATATGTTTCTGGCCGAGAGCACGTTTTTCTGGCGTTCTGTATGTATTTCTAGGTCTCTATATTTATCCACGTCTCTGGCTACATATGTAGGACTAAGTTTAGAGTTGGTGGTTTTGCTGGAAGCTTTGCAGTGGTACTTGAAGAATTTCATGTTAAATATGCCCTGGCAGCATGAATGAGCTGCTCTCACATAGGAGGGGAGCTGGAGCCAGGAGGTGGAGACCCCAGCCACAGTCTGCAGTGAGGGCCCAGCTGTAGATGGAGCCTTTCAGCGCTATTTCTATCGAGTGCTTCTGAGCCAGTTCTTTATTTTTGGATTCCTCTTCATTCCAAATAAAAGCAGGTGATACTAAAAATCAGGATATGCCACACAAGGACCACTCCCCTTCTTCAAAAAATCCTCAGCATTTTCTTAATGAAGTTAGGGTTAGATAATTCTAGTGGGAATTCAGATAATACCTGCTTGCATGAGTGCTATTTATTCACTTATATTTTGATGGATAAGTAGGGTATACAATCATTTTGGAAGGAAAGAAGGTAAGGAGAGAGTGAGTTTGAAGACAGGATTTTTACAACGGGGTATATTTTCCACAGTTCATGGAGTTAAGCATCATGGGAAATATGCTTGTCTTCACTCAGTTTACCTCTGTGTACTTTCATTATGTTTTTGATGCCTACATGACTCCTGGATGAGGTCAGATTGCTATTTCTAGCATCATCAATAAAATATATTTTTGGGCCAATATACTTTTGCTCCCAATTAGACAAGTCTATCTTTTTTTTCCAGACTGAAAAGCAGAAGATGGAATTTATGAAGTAAAGTTTAAACACATGTAAGGCAAAAATAATTCATGTATTAATTGGCTTTGGTGTGTGTGTGTGTGCATGCATCTGTGTTCACATATTTAAGAAAAGACTTACTTTTTGGGTTCATATTATAGTTGACTAGAGGCAACAAACTTTAATATAGAGGAGATACTATTTTGAAAATATAGTATCATACTTTAGTCCTTTAATTTTATAGTTACAAACTCTTAATCCTGTTCGTCTCAAGGCGTCTATCTTCCCAGGGACTGGAAAGGAGATGAGTGATCAACACGCAAATGAGGATTATGCAGCAAGACAATAACTTATAGGCCACACTACTGATCTGAAAGGGGATTTTACACTCCAGTGTAAAGAAGATATTTAGTTCATGACAGTCTGGCCTGCTTTGGATAGTGAACTTTTGATGTTGTGGATTTGTAAATAATGTGATCTTCCTAGACTCTGGCAATGGGAGGAAGGACAAGAAAGAGAAAAAGAGAGACAGAGATAGAGAAAGAAGGGAGATGAGAAGGTGTGCTGATTTTCACCTCATTCAGGCTTCCCTCCAACCCTGCAGGGTCTGGGAAAACCATCTTGTAGACTGACCCATGATTTCTGTACCGAGGTACTGCCATGTCACGGTAACCATGGTGACAGAGGATATTGAAGGTCCCCAAGACTAACCCCAGATTTGATGATTTGCTGGGAGGACTTGCAGAGTTCAGCATATAGTTGTACTCTCATGATTATGACTGATTACAGTGAAAAGATGCAAGGTAAAGTCAGTAAAGTACAAAAGTACCTGGGACAAAGTATGGAGGAACCAAATGAAGATTCCAAGTGTCTTCTTGCAGTGAAATCACAGAGGCCACGCTTGGTTCCCCCAGAAAGGAGCTGTGACAAGGGGTGTGAAATGAGTCTCCAGGAAGCTCTTTAGAGTCTCAGTGCTTAGAGCTTTTATTGGAAGTGGTCAAGAAGGCAGCCTCTCTGGCTGGTGCCAAAGTTCTAGATGCCCAGAAAGAAAGCAGGGGTTCAGCATACACAGCATTGCTTAAACGAACAATTGAGAGATAGCGATCCATTCTCAACAGTCTATATAGCAGGAATCCTCTTCAAATCTAAGCCTCAGATATCAGCCACAGGCCAATCTTGCAAGCAGGACTGAGAATAGCAGCCTCGGACTTGCTGTAACTCTTTCCTGCATAGAAGGTATCCAGGCAGAGAGCCTCTGAGGACAGACTTTGCTGTCAGTCTTCAGTTCTCAGGTGCCCTGGCTGCTACATTTGAAGATATGGGACTTCCATGGGATCTTCAGTGAAAGGGGGTGATTGCACTGGACAGGCTGGGATGGGTGGGGTTCACTGGTCAAGTTGGAGGACTCAGTAGAGTCAGGGTCTTCAGCCAGCAGGAGTCAGGGAGAACACCACTCAGGACATTTCTCAAGGCAACAGCAGAAGAGTACCAATAGGAAGTCTGATAATGAGGAAGAGAAGGGATATCTTTCCAGCAAGCAAATATTCAAGGATTAACACAAACCCAGAGTTCCCTTTCTCTCCATGTCAAGGGAAATGTAAAGTACTCTTTCTCCATGCATCAGATATTCTTTGGAAAATATCAGAGAATGGAATAGGGACTGAATGTTATCCTGGTGGACTGTTTATACTATGAATCATTACAAATCCAGATTAGATACTGAATATGGACTATTTCCCCTATATCTTTATTGTAATATGACTTAAATTCTGTGTCCTTACTATACTACTAATTTGTATACATTTGTTTGAAAAACTATGATTTTTATAGCCCAAAGATTATAAAAGCCATTTTACTACTCCCAAACTTAGTTCCCATTTTAAATGCCTTCTAAAATTGAGAATATTTTGCCTCCAGGTGATGGATGTTTCAAAGGTGCTCAAGATTCACAATCCAAGATGCATCTCCAAAACAGAGTTCTTTTTCAGGCCAAGGAAATTAAACAATTTGTAAGGACATTCTCAAAAGAAGCCCGCCAACAATCCCTTTCTTCCCTATGTGATTGATTCATCTAGGGCAATGTGCATTTTTACCTGTCCTTAAATCTGGGCTGGCCTCTGTGATTAGTTTTGATCAAAAGATGTAGCAGAGGGGCTGGAGTGGTGGCTCAACGAAAGCCACATGAAAAACTAAATAAAATTGATTTTCTCTGTCTTTCTCTCACTGTCCCTCTCTCTTAAAAAAAAAAAAAAGCAAAATGATGTGACAGAAACAGCACTGTATCAGTTCTGGGTCTTGCCTTTATGCATACTGACAACAACCTCTTTCTCTCTTGCAAAGTCAGCTACCATATGAAAAATCCACTTCCAAGACCTCCACACTGTGAATACGCCCAGGTGCTTACGTGACAAGGCCACGGTAGAAGCAACAAGCACTCCTGCCAAAAGTCAGAAGCAAGGACCTACGCCTATGACCCCATTGACCTGTCCAGCCTGTTCTCAGCCTTTTATTTCATCCCAGGTAAGACTCCAGGTATAAAGGAATGGAGAGACTCTTACTGTCCAAATTCCTGATCTATAGATTCACAAGCAAGTGAAATGATTGGCTTTTAAGTGAATAAATTTTAGGATAGTTTGTTATGTGGCAATAGATAATTGGAATGCAATATAAACATTTTATTTGCTGGCAAAATAAAAAAACATATTTTTCTAAAGAAAAATGAATACAAATGTTCTTTATCACCTCTATAAAATAGTTTTAATTCAGACTTCGCTAAGTTGCTTACATTCCTCCTGCCTTAGCCTCCTGAGTCACTGGGATTTTGGGTATGTTTCACCATACTGGGTCCCTTGATTACTGACTTTTATATATTAAATAATTTTTTACTTTTAATTATGTAATTTTCAAAAATTTACAATGGTAGGATATTTGTATAATGCACTCCCCTCCAGGTACCCTGCAGCCAACTTCAGTAATCATCAACATTCTGCTATTTTCTTCTGAGGAATCAAACATGATCGTTTTTTTCTCACAAGTGGATTTCCTTCTGGGTATTTTCATCTGTACCACATGGGAAAAATTGGAAGAGAAGAAGAGAGGGAAGCGGAGAGAAAAAGAAAAGTGTCTTTCTATTGAAAACTGAGAATCCTTTCCTGTTATCTTTAATCGAGAGACTTATTTTCCACTTAGCATTTCAGTCTGTGCATACAGGAATATTGACTCCCAACTGAAATAAAATGATTAGCTTACTAAATCCCTAGCAATGGCTACAGTTCAGGCTTTAATAAGTGCCTGTGATATAAACACTTCCAGGAACTCTTTTCTAAAAGGGCATCCTCTTACAGAAAAGCTTAAACAAAATTTAAACAAGATTTCAAACATAGATTTACCATAGTTTCATGACAATAGCTATGGCTTAAAATATTTTAGGATTTTCTGTGGGTTTTTGACTAAGAACATAATGTGTGTTATACATTAGCTGTTTAATGTGTTTGTTCATTTAGTCCAAAATTTCTTGGAAGCTTTAAACATTGGCAGCCATGAAAACAAACACTAGACCACGTTCCCAAGGCCTACAAGAAATCAAAGCAAACTTAATAGAAGACAGGTGTAATAATTTTCTTTTCATATGACTAATATGTGAAAAACCAAGCTTTGATTTTCCATTTAAGCAGTAATCTTCATAATTACATCTGGGTTATAAAATGGAATGCTGTGTTTCTTCTCCATAGTTTTAAAATGAACACTAAACTTTTATGTATTCTTTGGTTTGCATCACATGACTGTGGTGATACTAATTAGAATCAAGAAGTGTTCCAGAAGGAAATTTAGAGAGACTCCTTTTCTCTCCCTTTTGGAAATCTGTGTCAGAGACCTTTTTGTCTTGGGGTCAGACTTTTCCCTCTAAGACATATGGTGGGACAAAATGAAGAAATTAAAGACTGGATGAATATAAAAGCTAGGGATTTGCTGATAGAAGGTAGGTCAGTGTTTTGGAAGGCCTAATGGCTTTAAAAAGCTTTCTGTAAGGCTTAGCTGATTTTGCTTGCTACTAAAACAATATCAGACTCTGAGTGTTGAGGTGTGGATAACTGCTTTGCAGGTATTTGCTATTGGGGTAAAAGGGTTATCTTAATCACATGTTACTTTTCAACAGTTCTTTAAAGAATTCGATTCTCTTAGAATACAAACAGGGCAAAGGAAATATTGACACACTTAAGAGTTCCTTATTTATAGTGTGAAAAGAACACCAGGCTTAAAGGGGGAGACCTGGGTTAAGGTTTTGACTAACTTTACTGTGGTAAATCTTGCTGATAAGTATCTATCTATGCTTAGCTGCATTTTTTTTACACTGTCCAGTATCTTGGTTACTTTATAAGTAAAATATAGATAAATAATAAAATCTGTCCCATAGAATAAGATGGCTTAAAACTTAAATGACATCAGCTTGAAAATATGTTGAAAAAGTTTGAGTATGAAAGGTTGTCAACATTAGCATTATTTATAGAGTGTCTACTTCATTCAGAGCAAGGCCTTTGAAAGAGAAGTGTCAGAGAAACCTGACAGATATTACTTCAAATATAAACAAGATTGAAATCCTTAAGTAAATAATTTGCTTCTGAGACTGGGAAGTTAGACAAAAGTTAAATAAATACATGAATTTTGTCATTCTTTTCTAGACACAGGCATTCTCTGGTAGATAAGCAGGTATTTCATCTTCATTCAAAGCACACATATATGTATACACACACCACACACACACACACACACACACACACACACACACAGACACAGGATTTCTAACTGGTAAAGTCTAACACTAAGTATACAATCTATATGGCATTGTTGATGTAGAGGGTTAGACACAGAGAGAGCTTATAAAAGACCAAGCTCTATCAGGGGGACATTACTATGGGGACTTACTTAAACCTCCATTTTCCATTTTCTATTATTGGATAATGAACTAACTCCAAACTGAGTAACCTAACATCAAACATTTTACTGATTAGGACTCTATGTGTAAGGAATACTGCAAGAATTTTGTGAGGGAATAATTCATTTCTGTGGGATTAAAGTGCTGACCAAGACAGTTCAGCTGGGCTTGAGGATCTAGGATGGGCCCCCTCACAAGTGGTGGGATTTGGTGCTGGCTGTGGGCTGGGGTTCTTTGGTCTCCTCCATGTAGCTCTCATTGTTCTCCCTTTACATGTGGCTTCTTCCCCAGCAGGACAACAGAACTCTACGTGATAGGTAAGTTCCAAAAGGGAAAAGAGGAAGCTGCAAGATCTCTTAAACCTTGACTTAGAACTAACAGCAGCAATTACCCTCTTGGGACTTGTTAAGAGAGAAAAATAAGCTCCTAGGTGTTTAAACAATTCTGTTGGAGCCTCTTGTTATGTGGTTTAATAAATCCTTCCTGCTACAACACTACAGTCTGGGTCACCTGGGGAGTGAGACTCTCTTCCCTGCCTTCCTGGTTGGCTAGCACCAAACCCAAAGACTCTTCCTTAGGCAGTCAGGTTTATTGCTGTCAAGATTAGGGTTTAAATAGGAAGGGTAGTATTTCACCATTTTGTTTGCTTTGCTTTTGGTTAACTTCTCTTTAATAAGAAAATACAATGAAATAGAAAAATCTTTATTACTCTGAGAGTTATAATTCTTCTAGGGGAATTTGGTGAAAAGGGACTGCCCTGTGAATTTCAAAAAGTATACTGCAGAGAAAGAAGTGGATACAGAATTAGGTTGTAGCTACAAGCATTAATATTCATGACAATCCTCAAAAAACCTTAAAGAAAAGGGAGGCAGCCAAAGCTAGTGGATTATTTTCATAAACCTTTACCTCAATAAACAGTTGTAGAGAATTAATCTGGCATCAGTATGATCATAAGATTCTAATCGTACAATCTTCCTCAAATGTCATAGCAGAGAACAGGAATAAACCAGACCTTCTTGCTCAAATACTTGCTAGTTAAATCACATCTTATTTGGACTGTGTGAAATCTGATAAACTGAAAAGTAGCAGATATGGGTATTGAAAATCAAAAGACGGAAATTAACTAGTTTGCTATAGCCTGCCCTCACTAACCCTCTTCCCAAGGCTTCTGAACTTTGAAAGGGATGCTAATTAGTTATGAGAAAATTGATCCAAGAACACAAGAAGCAACAGAGCAACAACAGATCACAGGAAAATGGCTATTATTTCTGTCTTTGTGACAAAACAGGTCACTTTATAGCTTGCTGTGTTTGGAGAAAATCAGCTTAAGAGAAATCATGGAATAAGGCACAGTGGGGAAGAAGCCCATTGCCATTGGAAAGGGTTGTTCATGTAGGTCCCCTGCCCTTGAGCTTCATTCTATCTTTATTTCTTCCTTCCCTCCCTCCCTCTTACCTCCTCCCTGTTGTAGTCATCAGCCTCTTTTTGTATTTCTCCCAGTAGAACCGAAGATGGACCCAGTTTGTCTGGTCGAGTCTAGATCTATACATGAATTTCCTCCCATCAGTCCCTCTCTATTCTAGGCCTGTGTAATAAGATTAAATCCAAGATCATCTGCTTTAGATAAGATAAAGTACTGCATCATGAAGACAAGAATCAATGCTGCGAACATTGCTGAAGAAAAACACTTTCTGTTGACTGGTCACAGTTTATAATCATAATCATGGGCAGGTGTATAAACACTATATTTTTTTCGGCTTTCTGTACTGATTTCTCCTCATCTTCCTGCTTGCCCAAATATTTTGGTGCTCTAGAGCTTCATAGTGAGCACACTTGCCTTGGGTGAATGCTTCTAGGTATATGGTTTAAATCTCTATCTATTATTTGATAAAGGGGGCAAAAACATAGTGTGGAAGAAAGATAGCCTGTTCAACAAATGGTGTTGGACAAATTGGACAGCCATATGTAGACACATGAAATTGGATCCTTACCTTTCACCCTGCACAAAAATTAAATCAAAATGGTTCAAAGATCTGGATATTAAGCCAGCAACTTTACAATTGCTTGAAAAAGAAGTAGGATCAACACTACAGGATATAAGGGTCAACACTGCCTTCCTTAACAAGACCCCCATGGCGCAAGCATGAAAGTCAAGAAAAAGTGCATGGGATGCAATTAAACTAAAAAGCTTTTGCACAGCTAAAGCTTTAGTCAAGAGTTTCAAGAGAGAACCTACAGAATGGGAGAAAAATATTTGCCTGCTACACCTCAGACCTAGTATCCAGAATATACAAAGAACTAAAAAAACTAAACACCAAAATCACAATTAATCCAATCAATAAATGGGCTAGGGAGCTAGCCCTCCTCAATGGAGGAAGTCCAGAAAACTCATAAACATATGAGAATATGGTCTACATCAATAGCAATAAGAGAAATGCAAATCAAAACTTCACTGAGATTCCACCTCACTCCGGTCAGAGTGGCAAAAATGAAGACTACAAACAATGACCGATGCTGGAGGGGATGTGGGAAAAGACAAACACTGTCACACTACTGGTGCGACTGCAAACCGGTACAGCTACTCTGAAAAGCAGTGTGGAGATGCCTCAAAAAATTAAGGCTGGAACTGCCTTTTGACCCAGCTATCCCACTCCTGGGTATTTTCCCAAAAGACTTAGAATCAGCATATTATAGAGATATGTCAGAACCCAGGATGAATTAATACACACAAATAACAGGACTCACAGAGCAAATAGCAAACAAGGACTAAATACAAAGAAAGACAATAACAATTAACATAAAAGTTTTACCTCTAGAGCCTCGCTTTAAGCGATCCCCGTCAATGCGGTTTATTCCTGCTCGTGGCAGCAAGCCTGCGTTCGATCCTTGTCAATGCGGTATTTTCCCGTCAGAGCGGTATTTCCCCATCAGAGCGGTCTGTCCCTGCTCGTAGCAGAATAGTGCAATCTCCTGCTCTCAGGCAGTAGTCAAACTGTTACTTACCGACTTAATGTCATTCAGTCCAATTTTTTCCCTGTACGGGCCACCAATTTGTCACGTTCATCCAGCGAAGCAACAAGACCACCACCACGGTTACTTCGAGAAGTCTTCTTTTTATTCCACAATACATACAGTTTATATAGGCATAGAATTCAACATATTCCGCATACATCAAAGGTTACATACAGGTTACAATTTACCAGACCCTCAGCAAGTGACCAGAGGAGGCCATTGAGCGCAAGATGCATATCAACCATAAAGGAATGTACACCTGGTCTCAGGTGGCAGTCAGTCTACACAAACAAGGTAATCAATCCTCTCTGACAATTGACCTTTCGTTACCTTCCAGAAACTGACCTGCCTCCAGGCACGTACGCAACTCCATGGCCTGCATGCTCCCCACAGAAATACAGCTTCATCAATGTTTATAGCAGCTTAATTTACTATAGCTAGATTATGGACCAACCCAGTTGCCCCTCAATCGACGAGTGGATTTAAAAACTTTGGTATATGTATAATGAAATTCTACTCGACTATTAGAGAAAACGATATTATGGCTTTTGTAGCCAAATGGATGGAGATGGAAAAAATTATGCTAAGTGAAGTATCCCAAACTCAGAGACTCAAGGGCCAAATGTTTTCTCTCATTTGTGGAAGCTAGAATACAATCGGAAACAGTTCGATAGATGGCTAAGCTAATAATAACCTCAACATGTATGAATTTGTACACAAACAGGAGTAATCTTGCCTAGAATGCTGGGAGACATAGGGAAGGGGTTGGCGGGGGAGAGAACAGGAAGGATATCAAGGAGACTGGAGGGAGGAAGTATGGGGGAATCAACTCAGAGGGAAAACTTTGACTTCCATGAGAAGTCCATTTAACACTGGGGTTTAATAGGGGGAATCATGGAACCATGGGGAACCTAAGAGGGAACCATGGAATGGCTTCAGCATTGGCTTGCTCTGTCATACATTTGTTCTTAATTGTTTGATAATGATTACCTCCTAATTGTAAGTCCATATTTTAATAAAAAAATTTTGTCTCTTAAAAAATAAATAAATCTCTATCTATATGCTAATAACTTCCAAATTCATATTGCGAGCCACATTTCTCTCGTAAATTCCAGGATCATAGATCCAACCGTCATCTGACATGTTCTTTTAAATGGTGATAGAAATCTTAAACTTAACATATTAAAAAAGTTACTTGATAAGCACCCTGTCCGCATGTCTGCATCAACACACACACACACACACACACACACACACATACACACTTCCTCTTTTCTCTTTCAGACCATGCCGTATTAGAACAGGTTTTCTCCATTCCCCATTTCTCAATTGTTCATGACAAATATCTGGAAACTAGTTCTTATTTTTCTTTTACTCTTCTCTAAATTGGTTCTATTAGCATGCCCAGGCAATTCTATCTCTGAAATATTTTCAATTCCGTCTTCTTCTCCCTATTTTTACTATTAAAACCTTAGTCCAGGTCTGTAAAGCTCTCATTTCAAATGCATTAGAACACTAGCATTCTGAACTGTTTTCCCTACTTCTTTTAATGTTTATGATCAATTTCAATTCCTGATTCAGGAGCCAAGGTGATCTCTTTTAGAAACTAAATCTGATTATGCCACTGATACGCCATCTGATACCTTCTCATCATACATAGAATGAAACCCCATTACTTAAAGCTCTGCAGGATCTGGCCCTGCTTCCCTAGCCTGCCTCCTCCTGCACCTCTCTCTTGCTGGTTCCTTGTGCCTGTTTCCTGTTCCTCAAACACATCAAGTTCCTTCCTGCATTAGCTCATTTGTATCTGCCTTCTCTTTTACCTGGAGTATTTTTTCCTCCAGATCCCTTTCATGGACGGATCCTCCTTTCAATTGCTTGTCATTTCAGATACTCTCTCCAAATGGTCCTTTCCAGATACCTATTGTATCACTCTTCTCTATCACTTCTCAGCACCTCCCAGAATCTGTGATTGCTCACGGAATATGTCTTCTGGTAGGATGTGAGCTCTTTTAGAACAGGGATCTTGTCTATTTACTTTTCCTGAATCTCTAACAATGCGAACATTATTGGCACATACTGCTTTCACAATAAATATTTGTTGAATATAAGTTTTCAACATGAGTACCTACAAGATGTTCAATGTATATTTCTTAGATGAATGACTATGTGAGTAATGTATGACCTTTGCTAGTGCTATTCTTGGAAAGCACTCTTCTCATAGTCCCAACACCATTCCATTCCGTTTGGATGAGTCTGTCTGACTTAGAATTTTGGCCAACATACAGTATGGCCTCACTAGATTTCAGAAAAA